>JAYMFD010000506.1:0-15000 GCA_035771175.1 Paratinospora sagittata | reverse complement strand
TGGTCGACCCGGCAGGCGGCTCCTGCATCTCCTGCGTCTCCATGGGGGCCCCTTCCGCCAAGTTTGCTGCTAGGAGTCCCTCTAGTCGAATCAATAATCAATATCAGTCCCATCCCAATAGAAGTTGACTGACCTGGCTCTTCAATCGACGATCTACTGCTCCCTCTTAGTTGCGGATGCCCATGCTTTGATTCGAAACCCCTAGCCAGTGATGAATCCCCAGGAAGATCGGAGTCTGGAATTCCTCCTCCCTTCGGTCCAGAGATTTTTGAACCCGTCCCAGCAACGAAGACCTTCCTACTGCAAGGTGAGGCTCTGCCCTTCCCCTAGAACCCACTCCGGGTCGGAGGAGCTGCTAGTCCAACTTCTTGAGCAGCCGAGATATTGAACAACGAACATTTGATTGAATTCCTTGCCTCACCCTGAGATGAGAGGGAAGGTCGATGTTTGACTCGAATCCTGGACCTGATCTTTCATCCTACACCGGTTAATGATGCGATGGGAGAAGCTCTTTTTCATGTCGGTTGGCCCAGTCGAGGCTCGTCCATGCCCAATCCCAATGGACAAACCTTCGATCCGCCTGACGCTCTATAATCAACCCGTCTTCCCCAGTCCCTGAGAGCCCTCCTGGGGCCTAGCCCTCTTTCCTCTTTCTCCACTCGAGTCTGGAGTTCAGCGGCTTTCATCGTTGACGAACACCTGCGCTAATAAGACAAAGAAGTGGGGAGTCTATGCCTTGAATGAATCAGTAACAACGGATTAGTGAAATGAGGGGGAAAGAGGGGGAATGGCCTATCAATCATGGGTGGACCTGGACTTGAACCGGTCACGGAGCTCTCAACTGAGTTGTTTAGGTTCTGGAATTCCATCTCTAGTTGGGGGTTTCGGTTCGAAGGTTATAAATTGTGGTGCGGGTTCATCTCTCTCGACCTGTTCAGGTTCAAGGGAAGGGTGATCGAGGGGACCAAGACTTTAGATCTCTTCTCTATGGCGGGAGGTTTCTTTCGTATCCAGAGTTAGTTGGGGAGGCCAGGGAAAGACGGATTTGATCGAGAGGCGATGCCTATGCCTCTTCTTCATCGATAGGATTCCCATCATTTGCAGTCTCCGGCGAAGGAGACAGGGGCGAGGCACCGAACATGTTCTATCCTCAACCTCCATCCGTCATTAGTAATCTCAATCCGCTTTTCCTATTCACTAGTACACTGCGCGCTACAACTAGCAGCCTGCGGAAGCTAGCGCGCTAGCTAGCTACTCATAGTTATAGCACTTTTCAGCCTGCAAGAAGACTCCTTACTCGAATAGGGGCGCTAGCGCGCAACGGCGGAAAAGCTTTCTCTTTCAGGTGTAGTGTAGTCAGCTGCTTGCTGCTCGTGGAGTGCTTATGCACTCCACTCGCTGCCTACTCCACTCGTTACCACTAAACGACGAAGCCAGGAGCGGAAGGAGGGACTTGAACCCTCAACCTCAGCCTTGGCAAGGCTATGCTCTACCATTAAGCTATTTCCGCCAGCGGGGCAACGTCAAGTAGCGAAGCACTACTGAGCAATTCACGTATCACTTGATACGGACGACTTCTGTTTTTCCGCCGGACCACACTCTTGACCTACGATCGAGCTACGAGCACGAGTAGGTAGGCGGGGGGGCTGGGCTGCCTTTTCAATCAATCTCCGGCCGCTCAGTGCCACTATTGGTGCGATAAGTAAGGAGTCTTGGTCTCGAGTCGAGCTGGGGCGTCGTTTCATTCTCGTAACGGGAGTGAGTGCACCGCAAGACCAGACAAGTTGCTCCCTCGCCTCGCAGCGGCGGCATCTGTCTTTTAAGTTAAGTCATTTCCTAAGACGGCTCCTCTTATTCTACGATAATCCAAGCAGCAGCTCCTTCAGTCCGCTCGGAACCGGTCGATTCCTGAGCCATTCGTTCTCCCCTCTCGGTTGGCGTTTGCCAGCCACTAGAGCAAGTAAGAGAACCTAGAGTTCATGAACTTAAAGAACCGAAGATTTTGACCGGATTGTACACCCTTGTGTCTGGCTATGTATATGGATGTGCATAAAGAAGGGACATCCCTCTCTCTCGACGGGGAAGAAGCTGCAGCGGCACCTCACGAACTTCTGACTGGGGCAGCACCATCCTATAGTATAGGCTCGAGTGTTTGGATGCACGTGTTTTGTTCATATTCCCGCGCAGTTCAGAGAGCAATTGTCCCCCAAGGCAACCACTTGTGTCTTTCTTGGATATGCTCAGTCTGGGTATAGATGCTATGACGTGAAATCCAAGAGACTCGATGTATCCTTGAATGTTCTCTTTAATGATATCGCCTCATATTATCCTTAACCTAATTCATCGGCCCCGGGGGAGAATGGTGATGGAGATGTATTGCGGCCTTCTCCTGTTCATCAACTCGAACCTCATTCTTCTGCAGTTGATGTTACGGATCAGCCTCACTCTTCAGGCCAGCAGCTTTGCCCAGCATCTTCTGCCGATTGTCAGCCTGTTCAGCTGACCTCAGAGGATTCCAGTCACCCGGCACAGCATGCTTATTCTCGGCGGCGATTACAGTCTGTTTCCCAGGGTCAGACTACTCCAGAAGATCAGCAGTCTACCCCAGTAGCTTCCCTTCCAGTCGCTTCCTCAGATTCTGGATCCGATTCGTCGATCCTCTCAAGTTTCTTATCCCGTTGAAGGATTTTTGTCTTATCTTATGAATCGTTTTCCCCAAAACATCGAGCTTACCTCATGTCAGTTCAATCTTCTCATGAACCTGAATCATTTGCTGAAGCCTCCAATCATTCTTGCTGGAGAGATGCTATGCAGGAAGAAATCAATGCCCAGGAAAAAAAGAAGAATTAGGACTTAGTTA
This sequence comes from Paratinospora sagittata, assembly GCA_035771175.1. Classification (NCBI taxonomy): domain Eukaryota; kingdom Viridiplantae; phylum Streptophyta; class Magnoliopsida; order Ranunculales; family Menispermaceae; genus Paratinospora; species Paratinospora sagittata. Next base: position 12,140 of record JAYMFD010000506.1, on the reverse strand, counting down.
GTCTCATTGCCTGCAGGGAAACAAGCCATTGGCTGCAAGTGGATTTACAAGATCAAGCATAAAGGGCTTGGTAGAGAGATACAAAGCTGGATTAGTAGCTACAGGATTCCCGCATTGGGAATGAGTCGAAACTGAGGCAATGAGATTGTTGCTAAAATGACCACCATTCGTGTCATTCTTGCCTTGGCTGCAATCAAAAAGTGGCCCTTATTTCAACTTGACGTGAAGAATGCCTTTCTCCACGGAGATCCGCAAGAATCTGTTTCTATTCAGCCTCCTCCAACTCCAGGCTTCTCTTCTCCTAGGAATCCTAACTTGGTATGCAAGCTCAAGAAAGCTCTCTATGGGCTAAAGCAGGCACCAAGAGCTTGGTTTGAAAGGTGCAGCAGAGCTGTTGAAGGTTTGGTACCCAGGTATGTCGAATCGCTTGACTACACTACATCTGAAGAATCATGACTACACCACACCTGACGGAACTTGACTACACTACATTAGAAAGAGAGCACGGTCCTCCTGTGTGACTGAAAGCTACATTGGAACGGGGGAGTGCTACATGAAACCTGAGTGCTTCGGCCCCCCGGGCCTACGTTTGCTGGCTTCAGAAGACTTGTTTTCTTTTTTTTTTTTTGACTTCATAAATCTTCTCTTCCAGCCCATAAAACGGAGGATAATCCCTTTTGGCAGCTCAATCCTCACGGTCAAAATTCTGCCAATTCTGCCTAAGAATCTCTTCAGGTGATCAAGAGGGCCCCCTTTTTCAGTAGATGAGATTAGGATGAAAGGTATTATCTCAACGCTTCTTTTCTCTGGCTTGCTCTTCAAAATCCAATTTTGGCCTGCGGTAATGTAATCGGGATTTCATCTCCTAAATTCTTTTTTTTTCTATGAAAGCAGGAGAGTGTTGTTCTAAATTCCATGAGATTCTCTAGAAGCACTTCTGCAACCTTCTCTCTTTCAATTGGTGTTTCCCTTGCGCGATTTTTTAAGCTGAGAATGAAGGCCTTCCTTAGAAGTTGTCGCTCGATCGAAAGGATATAACACATACGAAACCTTAGCTTCGCTGACTTTCTGAGGTATAACCTTCGCCACGACATTAGTGGCTTAGCTCTTCGCACTTCCCGCAGGAACGAGCGGATAGCGAAATGTTGGCTCTGCGATCGACATGTGGACTTACGGACCGGACCTGTGCCTTTCTGTGCTTGAAGGGCACAGGGGCAGACCCCAACCTCTGGATTTCGGTCATGTGCCTTGGTCCCCGAACCATTGGGCCCTTGATGTTGGGAGGAAGAGGTTGGCTTTGCCAACGCAGTCCGCGCGGTACGGAAGATTGGTTCGCTCCGCAAAGCTCAGCTTTTCGGTTCGCTCCCCGTGGTCTGCCTCCTTTCTCTTGATGGAATATAACAATGCCCGAGCTCAAGCTTTGCTTGCGTTCTTCACCGGCGCTCGCCGGATGTATCACTCATCCCGCTCCTAAGGTAAGGAGTCTTCTGTGTGTTATAATCTTTACGGGAATGAATCGCATATGTTGGTTGAGAATTGCTCGGGAATTCATTGAGAGTGACTTTGCCAGGTTCTAGGGGGGCTATTCCTCTTTTTTGTCGATCGAGCCGCTCTCCCTCATTCCACTCGTCCAGCCCTCTTCACGAACTTGTACAATCGATGCCACAGAGATAGCCAACTCTATTATCGAAGAAATAGGGAAACGGGCGACGATTTGGCACCAGATATCCGGAGGTGTGGAAAGAGCAGCTGTGAGAAGCGGAAAAACCATCAAAAAACGACGATTGTTCGTGGAGGTTTCCACAGAAAGACCCCTTGGTTCTGGCAAACGGATCACAATTACAGGTACCTGGGAGCATACCGATGGAATGAACGAAATACGAACAGTTAACATAATATGGTCATAGATCTTAGGTTGTAACTTGATCATGAGCGAATTGGTTGATGTTGCACCCACGAAGTATGGAAAGTGCCAAACATTGGGAACTACCCGGGGAGGAGTTAGGAACAGGAACAAGGAGAAGCGAGAACCACTTAAATGGAGGAATCGATTGTATTTCGTCCTTTGTTCCCCATAGCAACTGGGGATCGAAAAGCACCAAATTTGATGACTTATTAAGGGAAAGACGAAGTAAGAGCATGCTATTGAAGACGTTGCAACATATGTCGGGGAGGCCTCCGTTGATTGTGTACGAACAAAATACGAGTCAAAAGGCAGGGTAAGAAAGGGTTTAGCTAATGGAGATATTGACTCTTCCGGGAACCAGTAACGCGTAAACCATGTCAAACCAAGACCGATCAATATCCGAACGGAACGGATTCGAACTTCTCCTAGAATAGTTTCCGGTGCGAAATGAGATTCATAGGATATATATATGAGTAATTCAAAGGATAAGAATGCATATTTGATAGGATTAGATTCATTTTAGTAATGCACAAAACAAATGGGATTGATTATGTATCACAATCTCATCACTACATCGAAGGCTTTTTTGTGAATATATTGATAAGATAGCTTGGTATCCAAGCTGTATCAATGATTGTGATCCTCATTGTGTACATAATTCGTGTTAGGATCTACCAAAGAGATTGGGTATAGGGCATATAACAAAAGAGTTTCCATTTCTATCGGTCATAAAACAGAAATATATATAAATTCAAAGCAGACAGGAACCAATTGAATGGTTGTTGGGTTATTGTTCCAGCACCCTAATTCTTAATAGTTCCGTGTAGTCAGGCTCTGATACCATGAAAGAAAATAGAGAAAAAGACCTTCAAGAAAGAAAACCATTTTCAAGAGACAAACTCCAGTGAACCACTTTCCGCCTCTCTTCTTTTCTTCATTCCATTCATTCCCCTTTGTTTGAAGGAAGTCAAAAAAAAGAATCTAACGCTCTAGTCTAATTGAAGACTTTCAACGCTCATGCTATTTGAAAGAGCTTTCAACATGGAGTGGAGACTCCATAACGTACACAAAGAGTCACTCATCCATGAATAGAATCCTCATTCAGGTCTTGTTCCGCACTCAAATGGATAACTCAAACCCTTACCTTGTGGAAAACCTCGATGACATAATCGTTTATAGTCACTCACTGGAGGTCAACAAGAGCCTGAGTACAGTGTTCCGGGTGTAGCAGGAAAAGAAGCTGTACGTGAAACGGTGCTCAGACGAGAGTGCTATTTCTTGGCCATTGGATCAGCAAGGGTGTGATTCAGATGGATCAAGAGAAGATCTGGTCTGTTGTGGACTGGGAAGTGCCGAAGAAGGAGAGAGCAGGCAGCAGTGGTGAAGCCGGATGCTCGAAGCCATTTTAGATACGGCAAGACAGCTCAGGAGGAGTAGAAAGTGGCCACCACAACCTAGGAGGGGTTTGACGGCAAGCGCAGTGGAGAGCGCCAGGACGGGCGTCAAGGAGAACGTCGAGACGCCATCAGTTTGGAGCGCGAGGCCTGCAGAGCTTGCTGCGGAGGAGATAATAAAAGGCTCAGCAGAGGAGATCCGGTAACTGTTATGAATGTGGAGGAGTGGGGCATTTTGCTCGTTACTGTCCCAATCGGAGGACGGACGAATGCAGCTGGGGGAGTGCAGAATAGACCAGCTGAAGATGGAAGAGTGAACGTTGTGGAGCCTAGAGCCCGGGAAGACGGTAGTCGGGAAACATAGCGGGGGTTCTGAAGCTTAGGAGAGGAGACGGTTTCGCTGTCGTTAGATTGTGTGGCAACGTGAGCCAACGTCAGCAGAAAGGAGGAGGAAACGGAAGGCTGTATTCCGAATCTATGTCGGAATTGGCCAGTGCAAAGATGATCATTGATGCTGGGGAAGTTCAAGCAGGACGTCTGGTGTGACGTCGTCCCTATGGACGTATTACATATCCTACTCGTATTACCATGGTAAGTAGAGTAGGGTGTTACCCGCGTAGGGAGAACACCGGTTGACTTTTAACGGCAAACGCGGTTATTGCCATCATCAGACTTTGGTTGGCTAAGGATAAAACGTGTTGTTGGCATACCATTTCTGGACGTGGTGGAAGAGTCCATAGAATGCTATGCCTTTCTAGCAAAGCCAACTAGCAGAGCCGATGCGAGGATCGGTGGGATGCCGTAGTCAGACGGAGGCAATCGGAAAGGCTTTGACGGAAGGAGGACCGGGAAGTGCAGATGTTTCTGCAACACTCTTCCGACTTGATGCCGAAGGAATTGCCGGCTGGATGACCCCCTAAGAGTTGAGGAGGATATAGAAGCAGATTGAGTTGCAGGTGGGAGCGAGTCTACCCTGCAAAGCGGCTTATCGCTTATCCCCATTTTCAAATGAGGAGATCCGACGTCAAGTGCAGGAATTGCTGTCGAAGGGGCGGGAGAGTCTCAGTCCGTGTTCAACGCCTGCTTGACTAGCTCAAAAGGAGGCTGCTGGAGTGTGTAGATGGGCTTTGAATAAGATAAGGGTGAACTACTTCCAATAATGCCAACGATGGATGACATTATGGACTGCCTGTCGGGAGCGTGTTACTTTTCAAAGTCTGTGCTGGTAGTGGCGGCATCCAATCCGACGGGAAGGAAGGGAAAAAAAAAGGCTTTCAACACCAAAGACGGCTTGTACGAGCGGTTGGTGATGCCGTTTGGGTTGACGAACGCATCCAGTACGTACGTTCATGAGGCTGATGAACGAGGTGCTCAGGCCGTGGATCGGTGAGTTCGTCATTGTTGATTAGTAAACTATTCTTGTCTTTAGTCGGAGTCGGCTCGAACACTTCGAGCATTTGAAAACGGTTTTCAATCGGTTGAGGGAGGAGCAGTTGTTTATCAACCGAGAGAAGGGTGAGGCATAATTCTTGGGGTTGGGGAACTCATCTATTTTTGATTTGTAGTATCCCGAGAAGCTCCGAATTCGAAAGTCGCGCTACTCTCCCTATCGGTCGAGGCTTACAGCTCCTGCGCCTTGACGGAACTACATGAGACTGAAGGTCCGTCACGGAATTCTAAAAGTGGGCGTCAAGCTGCAGCGAGCCAAGATGCTGACTACACTACACCTAAATCAAAGTAGAAAAGCAGCGAGCGGAGCTTGAAGAAGCGAGCCTAGAGTAGTGCGCTAGCTAGCCCTGGGGTTTTGAAGCAGGAGTTTGCGTAGTACTTTGCAGGGGGTGATTGTGATGAGAATAAAGTGGCTGAGTTGTTGAATTCGATCACGGTGGATGAACTCAATAAGGAATGGGAAAAAGAACTGCACCCGGAAAATCCGCTGCAAGTGCTCGATCCGAGATGGCTCCATCAAGTGGTTCTCCCGTCTAATCGAGAGGGAGTTAAGTTGTATCAGTGTCATGCCAAAAGGTCCCTCCTCCCATTCTTCTTTTCAGCACTGCATGAATGACTATCGATCGGAGTTCATACCTACGAGCCTTCCAGATGGAATGATGTTCAATCGCAGAAAGTTGGCCACTAACTACTAACAAATCCAATAGATAGCTAGAACGACGAATGTCCTTCCCAGCAATCTCTATGAGGAAGTCCTTTGCACAGTTCAGCCGTATACCAGTCCATCCTCAATACTACAGGATCCATTAGCTTATGGTATTGGTACCCGGATCCGTAACATGCCGCATGGCTCTGACCCTGTTGGCGTACCCATCATGTCTATCCGGTTATCCGCATATGGTTATTGCCTATGGAGCAGTTAGTTGTGACCTTGTTACAGTTGGTATCAGAGCCAGTGAGAGGGGGCTAAGTGAAGCACTATGTCGGGATCGGAAGTTGTCATGGCCGACCCAAGTGAGAGGAAGGGAAGTGGGTCTAGCAAGACAAAAAGGGACAAGTCCGCCGAGCCTGTCCCTTTTGAGGAGCGTGTGGGCAAGTTAGAACTTGCCGTCGCCGATGGAGAAGCACGGTTGGAGGCCATGGAGGGCCGCCAACATGAATGGACCGAGCTAGCCGAGGAACTTGAGGCCGACATTCAGAGTGCGGTCGACGTACTCAAGGCGCAGATGGCTGAAGTCACCTCCTCAATGAAGGCCAAAATGGAGGAGTTGAAGGCAAAGATTGTGGTGCTAGAGAAGGCCGTTGCCAACTGTGGGTTTTTCCAAGGGAGACCACTAAGATGAAGGTCCCGGAGCCGAAGTACTACAGTGGAGCTCGAGACGCCAAGGAACTGGAGAATCTCTTGTGGCAAGTCGAGCAATACTTCAAGGTTTAGCGCAGCTCGACGATGAACAGGCCAAGGTTGACACGGCCGTCATGTACCTCACCGACGACGCTATGCTTTGGTGGCGCAGGAGGCACGGCGACATCGAGAAGGGCCTCTGCACCATCCAGACATGGGAAGATCGACAGAAGGAATTGAAGCTACAATTCCGCCCGGAGAACTACGAGTATTTGGCGAGAAAGAGTCTCAAACGGCCCAAGCACACGGGCTCGATCCGGGAGTATGTGAAGCAATTCACAACCCTTTTGCTAGACATCACCGACATGACAGAGAAAGACAAGCTCTTTTCATGGACGGGCTCCAGCCGTGGGCAGAACAAGAGCTCCAACGGCGTGGAGTACTTCACCTTGCTTCGGCCCTAGCGGCGGCCGAGCGGCTTGTCGATGTCAAAGCAGGGGAGCCCTCGACGAAGCCCAAGCATGACAACTTCTTCCATAAAGGGGGGAGAGAATCAGGGTAGCCACAAGGAGGCGTCCAAGAAGCCGCGCGACAAGGGGAAGTCGAAAACCCATGAGAGGAACACTAACAGCTTCATTTGCAATGGAAATCTTTGGGCAAGGGACTGCCCACAAAAGAAGGCCTTGAACTCGGTCCAGAATGAAGGAAGAAGGGCTAAATAGCGCCTGGGGCCCTAAGGCTGCTTAATGCCATCAGTGGGCAAGCAAAGGTTGCTAAGCCCAAGAGTTGATGTACGTAGACATTTTTTCAATTGTCAGCCCACAAGGGCTATGGTCGACACGGGCGCCACCCACAACTTCATCTCAGGAGAGGAGGCCAAGCGATTAGGCCTCCAACTTGCTAAGGACACTAGCAAGATGAAGGCGGTAAACTCGGAGGCAAGGCCCATCCATGGCGTGGCAAAGGACGTTGAGCTACGCATCGGAGAATGGAAGGGCACCACTTTTCTCTCCGTCGTTCCACTAGATGACTTCCAAGTCATCTTGGGCATGGAGTTCTTGAGTGCTGCCAAGGCAATCCCCATGCCCGGGGTGGTGAGCATCATGGATGAAGGATTCCCGTGCATGGTCCCCGTAGTGCACATGGGGAAGACCAAGGTTTCGACCATCTCCGCCTTGCAACTGACTAAGAGCAAAAAGAAGGGGGAGGCCACCTATGTGGCAGCCTTAGTGGAAGAAGAGATGGGGGGAGGAACTCCCTGAAGAAAGGGAATCAGTCCTTGAGGAATGAAAGGATGTGATGCCCCCGGAGTTGTCAAAGAAGCTACCTCAAAGGAGGGAGGTAGACCATTAGATAGAGCTCATGCCAGGAGCTAAGCCACCCGCATTAGCGCCATACCGAATGGCCCCGCCCGAGTTAGAAGAGCTAAGAAAAGAATTGAAGGAGTTGTTGGATGCTGGCTATATCCAACCGTCATTGTCCATTGATAGGTTGCCCCGGTGTTATTATTGGAGCACTCAGGAATCGGATTGCTGCGAGTACGTGCGCAAGTGCCACCAATGTCAAGTACATGGGAACTTTATCCACGCACCACCGACGGAGTTGCATAGTGTAATGACCCCCTGGCCATTCTCGGTATGGGGTATGGATGTAATAGGAAAAGTAAACCCAGCAAAGCTTAAATAGGCACGGTCCCACATGGAACTGAAATTCGGAACTCAGTCTCATGTAGTTCCGTCAAGGCCTATCACTACAAGTCGGAATTGGAAAGCTAAGGCCGGAACCACACCGAAAATCTAGTAAGCGCGTCAGGTTGATTCTTTATGGTGTAGTGTGGTCAAGCGATTCGACATACCTTACGTTTTGAAGCTGGGCTAAACGCGCCCTTTACGTCTAGGGGCGCAGGAGCGCCCCTATTAGTCAAGCGTTTTCGGAGCTGGGTATGTGTTGTTTCTTGGCACTCTCTTTGTTATGCCAACCTAAAAAGGGATACGGATACGGAGCTTTACTTGAAAACAAACAACTGGCACTGCCAACCGAGCGGATAGGGCACTCTTTGCCTTACTTAAGTCCAGGATACGAAAACTCTTCCTCCCCACTAAAAAGAGCGATTGAGAGTGGATTTCAGGTTCGATAGTGTCGAGAAGGTATTAGCCACCGGTGACCGTACTCTCGTAAAAGCACCATTGGGCGGTGGTTCCTCTCTTTTCTCTGGAACCTCAAAAAAAAAAGGGATCTCGCCATCAGCTCGACTAAGAGTTCCGAATCGAAAAAGTCAACTGAACTTGACTTAAGACGAAGGAACCGAGTGCCGAAAAGAAAACCGGTTTCTTAAGGCTTCAAACTACTAGTCATTAAGACTACTATGAAAGAAAAGTAAGGAAGTCCTTTGCATTAAAAGGCTTTTGCCTGCGTGCAAAATACCTACCCCTTTTTGAAAGAACTTGATTTCAATCTCAACAAAGAAAGAACGAAAATGAAAGAATAACTCTTTGCTTGCTTCTTGTCCTATGACTCTTTTAGCCCGCCTTGTGGAGGTATCTCGGGTGTCTACGGCAGATCCGATCAGTCTCGTGATGAAGAGAAGTCTTTTCCGATCTTCCACTAAGAAAGGTATCGTTACGACCAGGTCTCGGGGCTCCCACTGCTTGGGATATTCTCTCTTCATCCGGGGGTTCATTTCATTCATTATTTACTAAAAAGTGGAAGGCGGATTAGTGAGGTCTTTAAAAACAACTTCATAGAATTCATGATCAGCCATTCCATTTGTGCTTTCAGCAAGTAGGCGACGCGAATCCATGGTTTCTATGTTTCAATCGGATACCAATAGCTTGGATGCGTTTGAAAGCCTCGAGATGAATTGACTCTTGCAGAAAAAATGCTTTCTAGTTGGGAAAGCTTTCTCTTGTGTCTCCGTAACAAATGGTCCATTTATGGATGGGCGAACGACGGGGATTGAACCCGCGCGTGGTGGATTCACAATCCACTGCCTTGATCCACTTGGCTACATCCGCCCCTACCCCCGCACAGGTTTCAGTCTCTATCTACGAGCAGATCCGGCACTGAACCCCCCTATGACCGCTATCAAAGAGAAGCTTTTTCCTATACTATAGTTGCAAGTCTATTGTTGTGTTTCGGAATTAGGGGAAGCAAAGCTTCAACAAGCAAGTAGAAGCTTCCTGGCAAAGCTTCAAACAAAGAGGTTGGGCTGTTCACTTCATTGATTTGACTTCACTTTACTTAAGATTAAAGATAGGGGCCGGGCGGGCAGTGAAGGCTCGTTTAGTAGACAGCGAGCGAGCAGCAAGCAACGGCTTTTCATTTCAGCCTACGCTTGCTGCTCAAGCGCGCTACGGCTTTGACGAGCTGACGGAACTACACCTGACTTTCAATATGCACGGTCCTACATGGAACTGAAAAGCTACACTACACCATAAAGAATCAACCTGACGCCCTGCGCTCAAGAACAAGCAACTCCTGAGCGAAACCACTCGAATAGGGCGAAAGCCGTTGCGCTAACGCCCCTATTCGAGTAAGGGGTTTTGAAGCTGCAGCGAGCGGAGCTTGAAGAAGCGAGCCAGAGTAGCGCGCTAGCTAGCTAGCCTTTTTCCGCAGGCTGCTAGTTGTAGCGCGCTAGCGCGCGGAGACTCTATCATGATCTTACGAATCTACAACTCTCTTTACTGAGCGAGACTCTATCCAGATCTAAATAATCCGACAAAGAGCCTTCTTCTAACTAGGAGAGTGAGCAAGCTACCGGAAGCGAAGCTTCTGGCTGGCTCCCCCCTTTGAATGTCCAAATCCTCCTTTTCGTTCTACTTAGGTGGAGCAATCCGAACTCTCGACAGAATATAAAAGAGGACCGCAGGCCTGTGTAGACACCTCAACGAACTCATGTGGACACTCCTCAGCCCGAGGACAATCTCTCAAATACACATGTTGATTCAGACCCGTTTTTCTTTTCTTTGCTGATTCCTATCAATGAGATTTGCCATGTTGCACTAAGTTACTTACGGATGTATGCATGCAGTCCGGGAACACTTTGGGGTGAACACCCATCCGAACAAGTAGGGTCAATAGTTCAGCATTTAGGCCGTAACATTTAGCAACCAAAGAATCTTTCACCCAACAAGTGCTCTCCGAACCAAGCTAGATAGTCTCCTATCACTAGGCTCACCAACCAACCTGGACTTTGATTCTTATTATTCCTACCGGATATCAAAACCATAAGGATTGTTTCCAGCCATGAGTTTCCATATGACATAAGCGCTTTTGGCTGGGGTGGGCCATCATTTGCCAGGTCTTTGAGTGCCCGTCGTACCACGTGGTTGGTGCACTAGGCTGATCGAGACTCGACTTTTCGGATCTGGCACCTGCGCCCGGCCCGGTCTGCCAGCTCTTAGTGGCTCTACGTCCGGTCGTGCGTGGTATGTTCGCGATTCATACAAATGGAACGCATCGCGTACTATAACCTTCCTTTATTGGGCGGGGCCATTCCATCCAATCTTTGAGAAAGCCCAATCTCGTATTTTTTTTATGGTCGGCGTGGCGATAGGCTGAGCTTCTACGACTGGCTTCCCAGCCGTTGCAAACACTGAGCGAGAACGGTAAGGGGCGCACAAACAATGTCGTTGCGCGGGGATGCGATTCGCCAAGCTGGGGCAAACAAAGCCGTCCGGCCCTACCGGATTAGGAATGCGAAGGCCTTTCCTTCGAAAGGAGACCCGGGAAAGAGAGAGCTATGCTATTGATTGACCGACCCTTGAGTACTGACTTCGAATCAATGGGCCTCCCCTTTTTTCTTTTCTCATTTTGAATGAGGCGGGCCTGAGCCTGACTACACTACATTCAACCTAAAATGAAATGCAGAAATAGGGGAAGGGTTCCTTCCCTTTTTTTTTTTTTAAGGTTTGGAACCCTACCGAAGTACCAAAGGCTTTCGGGGCTTACACCCATAGTCTTTCAGTAGCGCCCTTAGAATCTAAGCCTTTTGAAGCCCTGACGGAACTCCATTCTAAAAGTCGCTGTGGGTAGGGCTTTCGTTCTTATCGCTCCGGGTTCCGATCTATATGACCTCCGGGCGGTACAAAGTACACCTCTTCCGTAGAGGCAGGTGGGTATGCCTTACTTTAAGAGTCTGTTCAAGGGGGGAGCCCTCTTATCCATCAATGAAAAGATATCAGTGCGTGGCGTGAGTTGGAATCCTAGAAAAGATCGATTGAGACTCCCTCCCCGGTCCCACGAAGATCTCTACGTACTTGTCCAGTCCAGGACAACTGAGATCTTCCGGTCTGCGTGCGTGGGAGCAGCTCAAACAAAGAAGAGTCTGGTCCGGTCTGAATTCAGGCCCGGCCCGCCCGTCTGCTGCTAGGTCCGGGAATGGCGCCAGGCGAGGGCGCCGCTATGCCCCGCTGCTCTGCTGCGGCCGGCCCCCGGACTATGCAAAAGAATCGAGGCCGGGGGGTCTCATCCATAGTGGTTCCCCCCGCCTTTGGTGATTGACCGAACAAATAGGCCTAGATCTATGCCCCTTAATGAATCGAATGGTCCTTCGACCTTCGTTTGATTCCGACGGCCGGCATAGATCTCATGAGACCCGCCCACTATTACTACGAAAAAAGCCCTGCCCTTTTCCTTCGCTACTAGGAGAGTAAGCAACCTCTATTAGCGCCGGACCTTGAGTCAATTGATCGTGTCATGTGCAACGTCCATCAATGATGGTGCATTAATTTCCATTGATTTAGACTCCTTCCCCCTTCCCTTATACGAAGAAGATCGAGAGGCGCGTTTAGCCCTGACGGAACTACATGAGACTGAAATACGGAAACGGAAGCCTTTCGACTCACTCTCGTATGGCTCGCCCTCGAGCCCTGGGCAGGTCGGCCGGGTCTTTCCCTGTTGTTCTGTTCCCGCCACGAGAAAGACGCACGGAAGAGGTATGCCCAGCGCGCGGAGGATCCGTTGAGAGTGTCTGTTGTCTCGGTAGGGAACAGTACGATCTTTTCCCCTATTGTATTGAATCAATAAAAAGAGAGGTAAGTACTACGGC
>JAYMFD010001933.1:0-122501 GCA_035771175.1 Paratinospora sagittata | reverse complement strand
TAGCAACCCCCAGAATGGATGGAACTCCGTTACAATATCCCGATGAATTTTTCACATCTAAATCTCAAATTTTGGTTTAAATGAACTAAATTTACTAAGAAAATGTGTTTGAGGCAATCGCTACCAATCCACCAGATTGCTTTCTCCACCAACTCTTTGAGCGAGTCCCAATATCCTTCTAGGAACCCCCGGAATAAATGGAACTCCGTTCTAATATCCCGGTGAATTTTTGACCCCTAAATCTAAATTTTGGTTTAAATGAAGTAAATGTAATTAGAAAAAGTAATTCAGGAAATCGCGACCAATCCACGGGATTGCTTTCTCTACCAACTCCTTTAGTGAGTCCCAATATCCTTCAAGCAACCCCCAGAATAGATGGAACTCCGTTTCAATATCCCGATGAAACGGAGTTCCATCTATTCTGGGGGTTGCTTGAAGGATATTGGGACTCGCTCAAGGAGTTGGTAGAGAAAGCAATCCGGTGGATTGGTCGCGATTGCCTCAAACACTTTTTCTAAGTATATTTAGTTCATTTAAACCAGAATTTTAGATTTGGGGGTCAAAAATTCACTAGGATATTGGAACGGAGTTCCATCTATTCCGGGGGTTCATAGAAGGATATTGGGACTCGCTCAAAGAGTTGGTGGAGAAAGCAATCTAGTGGATTGGTAGCGATTGCCTCAAACACATTTTCTAAGTAAATTTAGTTCGTTTAAACAAAAAATTTGAGATTTAGGGTCAAAAATTCATCGGGATATTGGGACGGAGTTTCATCTATTTCGGGGGTTCATAGAAGGATATTGGGACTCGACCAAAGAGTTGGTGGAGAAAGCAATCCGGTGGATTGGGCGCGATTGCTTCAAACACATTTTCTAAGTAAATTTAGTTCATTTAAACCAAGATTTGAGATTTAATGGTCAAAAATTCACCGGGATATTGGAACGGAGTTCCAACTATTCCGGGGGTTCATAGAAGGATATTGGGACTCGCTCAAAGAGTAGGTGGAGAAAGCAATCCGGTGGATTTGTCGCGATTGCCTCAAACAAAGTTTTTAAGTTAATTTAGTTTATTGAAAGCAAAATTTGAGATTTAGGGGTAAAAAATTCATCGGGATATTGAAACAGAGTTCCATCTATTCCGAGGGTTCATAGAAGGATATTGGGACTCGCTCAAAGAGTAGGTGGAGAATGCAATCCGGTGGATTGGTCGCGATTGCTTCAAACACATTTTCTAAGTAAATTTAGTTCATTTAAACCAAGATTTGAGATTTAATGGTCAAAAATTCACCGGGATATTGGGACGGAGTTCCATCTATTCTGGGGGGTTGCTTGAAGGATATTGGGACTCGCTTAAAGAGTTGGTGGAGAAAGCAATCCGGTGGATTGGTAGCGATTGCCTCAAACACATTTTCTAAGTAAATTTAGTTCATTTAAACAAAAAATTTGAGATTTAGGGGTCAAAAATTCATCGGGATATTGAAACAGAGTTCCATCTATTCCGAGGGTTCATAGAAGGATATTGGGACTCGCTCAAAGAGTAGGTGGAGAATGCAATCCGGTGGATTGGTCGCGATTGCTTCAAACACATTTTCTAAGTAAATTTAGTTCATTTAAACAAAAAATTTGAGATTTTGGGGTCAAAAATTCATCGGGATATTGGAACAGAGTTCCATCTATTCCGAGGGTTCATAGAAGGATATTGGGACTCGCTCAAAGAGTAGGTGGAGAATGCAATCCGGTGGATTGGTCGCGATTGCTTCAAACACATTTTCTAAGTAAATTTAGTTCATTTAAACCAAGATTTGAGATTTAAGGGTCAAAAATTCACCGGGATATTGGGACGGAGTTCCATCTATTCTGGGGGGTTGCTAGAAGGATATTGGGACTCACTAAAAGAGTAGGTGGAGAAAGCAATCCGGTGGATCTGTCGCGATTGCCTCAAACACATTTTCTAAGTAAATTTAGTTCATTTAAACCAAGATTTGAGATTTAATGGTCAAAAATTCACCGGGATATTGGAACGGAGTTCCATCTATTCCGGGGGTTCATAGAAGGATATTGGGACTCGCTCAAAGAGTTGGTGGAGAAAGCAATCTAGTGGATTGGTAGCGATTGCCTCAAACACATTTTCTAAGTAAATTAAGTTCATTTAAACAAAAAATTTGAGATTTAGCAGTCAAAAATTCATCGGGATATTGAAACGGAGGTCCATCTATTCTGGGGGGTTGTTTGAAGGATATTGGGACTCGCTCAAGGAGTTGGTGGACAAAGCAATCTGGTGGATTGGTCGCGATTGCCTCAATTACTTTTTCTAAGTATATTTAGTTCATTTAAACCAAAATTTTAGATTTGGGGGTAAAAAATTCACCGGCATATTGGAATGGAGTTTCATCTATTTCGGGGGTTCATAGAAGGATATTGGGACTCGATCAAAGAGTTGGTGGAGAAAGCAATCGGGTGGATTGGTCGCGATTGCTTCAAACACATTTTCTAAGTAAATTTAGTTCAGTTAAACCAAGATTTGAGATTTAATGGTCAAAAATTCACCGGGATATTGGAACGGAGTTCCTTCTATTCCGGGGGTTCATAAAGGGATATTGGGACTCGCTTAAAGAGTTGGTGGAGAAAGCAATCTTGTGGATTGGTAGCGATTGCCTCAAACACATTTTCTAAGTAAATTTAGTTCATTTAAACAAAAAATTTGAGATTTAGGGGTCAAAAATTCATCGGGATATTGGAACGGAGTTCCATCTAGTCTGGGGGGTTGCTAGAAGGATATTGGGACTCGCTAAAAGAGTAGGTGGAGAAAGCAATCCGGTGGATTTGTCGCGATTGCCTCAAACATATTTTTTTAAGTTAATTTAGTTCATTGAAAGCAAAATTTGAGGTTTAGGGGTAAACAATTCATCGGGATATTGAAACAGAGTTCCATCTATTCCGAGGGTTCATAGAAGGATATTGGGACACGCTCAAAGAGTAGGCGGAGAAAGCAATCCGGTGGATTGGTCGCGATTGCTTCAAACACATTTTCTAAGTAAATTTAGTTCATTTAAACCAAAATTTGAGATTTAATGGTCAAAAATTCATCGGGATATTGAAACGGAGTTCCATCTATTCTGGGGGTTTGTTTGAAGGATATTGGGACTCTCTCAAGGAGTTGGTGGACAAAGCAATTTGGTGGATTGGTCGCGATTGCCTCAATTACTTTTTCTAAGTATATTTAGTTCATTTAAACAAAAATTTTAGATTTGGGGGTCAAAAATTCACCAGGATATTGGAACGGAGTTCCATCTATTCCGGGGGGTTCATAGAAGGATATTGGGACTCGATCAAAGAGTTGGTGGAGAAAACAATCTGGTGGATTGGTCGCGATTGCCTCAAACAAATTTTCTAAGTAAATTTAATTCATTTAAACCAAAATTTGAGATTTAGTGGTCAAAAATTCATCGAGATATTGGAACGGAGTTCCATCTATTCTAGGGGGTTGCTTGAAGGATATTGGGACTGCCTCAAAGAGTTGGTGGAAAAAGCAATCCGATGGATTGGTCGCGTTTGCCTCAATTACTTTTTCTTAGTATATTTAGTTCATTTAAACCAAAATATTAGATATGGGGGTCAAAAATTCACCGGGATATTGGAACGGAGTTCCAACTATTCCGGGGGTTCATAGAAGGATATTGGGACTCGCTCAAAGAGTTGGTGGAGAAAGCAATCTGGTGGATTGGTAGCGATTGCCTCAAACAAATTTTTTAAGTAAATTTAGTTCATTTAAACAAAAAATTTGAGATTTAGGGGTCAAAAATTCATCGGGATATTGGAACGGAGTTCCATCTATTCTGGGGGGTTGCTAGAAGGATATTGGGACTCGCTAAAAGAGTAGGTGGAGAAAGCAATCCGGTGGATTTGTCGTGATTGCCTCAAACAAATTTTTTAAGTTAATTTAGTTCATTGAAAGCAAAATTTGAGATTTAGGGGTAAAAAATTCATCGGGATATTGAAACAGAGTTCCATCTATTTCGAGGATTCATAGAAGGATATTGGGACTCGCTCAAAGAGTAGGCGGAGAAAGCAATCCGGTGGATTGGCCGCGATTGCTTCAAACACATTTTCTAAGTAAATTTAGTTCATTTAAACCAAAATTTGAGATTTAATGGTCAAAAATTCATCGGGATATTGGAACGGAGTTCCATCTATTCCGGGGGTTCGTAGAAGGATATTGGGACTCGCTCAAAGAGTTGGTGGAGAAAGCAATCTAGTAGATTGGTAGCGATTACCTCAAACACATTTTTTAAGTAAATTTAGTTCATTTAAACAAAAAATTTTAGATTTTGGGGTCAAAAATTCACCGGGATATTGGAACGGAGTTCCATCTATTCCGGGGGTTCATAAAAAGATATTGGGACTCGATCAAAGAGTTGCTGGAGAAAGCAATCTGGTGGATTGGTCGCGATTGCCTCAAACAAATTTTTTATATAAATTTAATTCATTTAAACCAAAATTTGAGATTTAGTGGTCAAAAATTCATCGAGATATTGGAACGGAGTTCCATCTATTCTGGGGGGTTGCTTGAACGATATTGGGACTCGCTCAAAGAGTTGGTGGAGAAAGCAATCCGGTGGATTGGTAGCGATTGCCTCAAACACATTTTCTAAGTAAATTTAGTTCATTTAAACAAAAAATTTGAGATTTAGGGGTCAAAAATTCATCAGGATATTGGAACGGAGTTCCATCTATTCTGGGGGGTTGCTAGAAGGATATTGGGACTCGCTAAAAGCGTAGGTGGGCGGTGGATTTGTCGCGATTGCCTCAAACACATTTTCTAAGTAAATTTAGTTCATTTAAACCAAGATTTGAGATTTAATGGTCAAAAATTCACCGGAATATTGGAACGGAGTTCCATCTATTCCGGGGGTTCATAGAAGGATATTGGGACTCGCTCAAAGAGTTGGTGGAGAAAGCAACCTAGTGGATTGGTAGCGATTGCCTCAAACACATTTTCTAAGTAAATTTAGTTCATTTAAACAAAAATTTTGAGATTTAGGGGTCAAAAATTCATCGGGATATTGGAACGGAGTTTCATCTATTTCGGGGGTTCAAAGAAGGATATTGGGACTCGATCAAAGAGTTGGTGGAGAAAGCAATCCGGTGGATTGGTCGTGATTGCTTTAAACACATTTTCTAAGTAAATTTTGTTCATTTAAACCAAGATTTGAGATTTAATGGTCAAAAATTCACTGGGATATTGGAACGAGGTTCCATCTATTCCGGGGGTTCATAGAAGGATATTGGGACTCGCTCAAAGAGTTGGTGGAGAAAGCAATGTAGTGGATTGGTAGCGATTGCCTCAAACACATTTTCTAAGTAAATTTAGTTCATTTAAACAAAAAATTTGAGATTTAGGGGTCAAAAATTTATCGGGATGTTGGAACGGAGTTCCATCTATTCTGTGGGGTTGCTAGAAGGATATTGGGACTCGCTAAAAGAGTAGGTGGAGAAAGCAATCCGGTGGATTTGTGGCGATTGCCTCAAACAAATTTTTTAAGTTAATTTAGTTCATTTAAACAAAAAATTTGAGATTTAGGGGTCAAAAATTCTTTGGGATATTGGAACGGAGTTCCATCTATTCTGGGGGGTTGCTAGAAGGATATTGGGACTCGCTCAAAGAGTAGGCTGAGAAAGCAATCCGGTGGATTGGTCGCGATTGCTTCAAACACATTTTCTAAGTAAATTTAGTTCGTTTAAACCAAAATTTGAGATTTAATGGTCAAAAATTCATCGTTATATTGAAACGGAGTTCCATCTATTCTGGGGGTTTTTTTGAAGGATAATGGGACTCTCTATAGGAGTTGGTGGACAAAGCAATATGGTGGATTGGTCGCGATTGCCTCAATTACTTTTTCTAAGTATATTTAGTTCATTTAAACAAAAATTTTAGATTTGGGGGTCAAAAATTCACCGGGATATTGGAACGGAGTTCCATATATTCCGGGGGTTCATAGAAGGATATTGGGACTCGATCAAAGAGTTGGTGGAGAAAGCAATCCGGTGGATTGGTAGCGATTGCCTCAAACACATTTTCTAAGTAAATTTAGTTCATTTAAACAAAAAATTTGAGATTTAGGGGTCAAAAATTCATCGGGATATTGGAACGGAGTTCCATCTATTCTGGGGGGTTGCTAGAAGGATATTGGGACTCGCTAAAAGAGTAGGTGGAGAAAGCAATCCGGTGGATTTGTCGCGATTGCCTCAAACACATTTTCTAAGTAAATTTAGTTCATTTAAACCAAGATTTGAGATTTAATGGTCAAAAATTCACCGGGATATTGGAACGGAGTTCCATCTATTCCGGGGGTTCATAGAAGGATATTGGGACTCGATTAAAGAGTTGGTGGAGAAAGCAATCCGGTGGATTGGTAGCGATTGCCTCAAACACATTTTCTAAGTAAATTTAGTTCATTTAAACAAAAAATTTGAGATTTAGGGGTCAAAAATTCATCGGGATATTGGAACGGAGTTCCATCTATTCTGGGGGGTTGCTAGAAGGATATTGGGACTCGCTAAAAGAGTAGGTGGAGAAAGCAATCCGGTGGATTTGTCGCGATTGCCTCAAACACATTTTCTAAGTAAATTTAGTTCATTTAAACCAAGATTTGAGATTTAATGGTCAAAAATTCACCGGGATATTGGAACGGAGTTCCATCTATTCCGGGGGTTCATAGAAGGATATTGGGACTCGATTAAAGAGTTGGTGGAGAAAGCAATCTGGTGGATTGGTCGCGATTGCCTCAAACAAATTTTCTATATAAATTTAATTCATTTAAACCAAAATTTGAGATTTAGTGGTCAAAAATTCATCGAGATGTTGGAGCGGAGTTCCATCTATTCTGGGGGGTTGCTTGAACGATATTGGGACTCGCTCAAAGAGTTGGTGGAGAAAGCAATCCGGTGGATTGGTAGCGATTGCCTCAAACACATTTTCTAAGTAAATTTAGTTCATTTAAACAAAAAATTTGAGATTTAGGGGTCAAAAATTCATCGGGATATTGGAACGGAGTTCCATCTATTCTGGGGGGTTGCTAGAAGGATATTGGGACTCGCTAAAAGAGTAGGTGGGCGGTGGATTTGTCGCGATTGCCTCAAACACATTTTCTAAGTAAGTTTAGTTCATTTAAACCAAGATTTGAGATTTAATGGTCAAAAATTCACCGGGATATTGGAACGGAGTTCCATCTATTCCGGGAGTTCATAGAAGGATATTGGGACTCGCTCAAAGAGTAGGTGGAGAAAGCAATCTAGTGGATTGGTAGCGATTGCCTCAAACACATTTTCTAAGTAAATTTAGTTCATTTAAACAAAAAATTTGAGATTTAGGGGTCAAAAATTCATCGGGATATTGGAACGGATTTTCATCTATTTCGGGGGTTCATAGAAGGATATTGGGACTCGCTAAAAGAGTAGGTGGGCGGTGGATTTGCCGCGATTGCCTCAAACATATTTTTTAAGTTAATTTAGTTCATTGAAAACAAAATTTGAGATTTAGGGGTAAAAAATTCATCGGGATATTGAAACAGAGTTCCATCTATTCCGAGGGTTCATAGAAGGATATTGGGACACGCTCAAAGAGTAGGCGGAGAAAGCAATCCGGTGGATTGGTCGCGATTGCTTTAAACACATTTTCTAAGTAAATTTAGTTCATTTAAACAAAAAATTTGAGATTTAGGGGTCAAAAATTCATCGGGATATTGGAACGGAGTTTCATCTATTTCGGGGGTTCATAGAAGGATATTGGGACTCTATCAAAGAGTTGGTGGAGAAAGCAATCCGGTGGATTGGTCGTGATTGCTTCAAACACATTTTCTAAGTAAATTTTGTTCATTTAAACCAAGATTTGAGATTTAATGGTCAAAAATTCACCGGGATATTGGAACGGAGTTCCATCTATTCCGGGCGTTCATAGAAGGATATTGGGACTCGCTCAAAGAGTTGGTGGAGAAAGCAATCTAGTGGATTGGTAGCGATTGCCTCAAACACATTTTCTAAGTAAATTTAGTTCATTTAAACAAAAAATTTTAGATTTAGGGGTCAAAAATTCATCGGGATATTGGAACGGAGTTCCATCTATTCTGTGGGGTTGCTAGAAGGATATTGGGACTCGCTAAAAGAGTAGGTGGAGAAAGCAATCCGGTGGATTTGTCGCGATTGCCTCAAACAAATTTTTTAAGTTAATTTAGTTCATTTAAACCAAAATTTGAGATTTAATGGTCAAAAATTCATCGGGATATTGAAACGGAGTTCCATCTATTATGGGGGTTTGTTTGAAGGATATTGGGACTCGCTCAAAGAGTTGGTGGAGAAAGCAATCCGGTGGATTGGTAGCGATTGCCTCAAACACATTTTCTAAGTAAATTTAGTTCATTTAAACAAAAAATTTGAGATTTAGGGGTCAAAAATTCATCGGGATATTGGAACGGAGTTCCATCTATTCTGGGGGGTTGCTAGAAGGATATTGGGACTCGCTAAAAGAGTAGGTGGAGAAAGCAATCCGGTGGATTTGTCGCGATTGCCTCAAACACATTTTCTAAGTAAATTTAGTTCATTTAAACCAAGATTTGAGATTTAATGGTCAAAAATTCACCGGGATATTGGAACGGAGTTCCATCTATTCCGGGGGTTCATAGAAGGATATTGGGACTCGATTAAAGAGTTGGTGGAGAAAGCAATCTGGTGGATTGGTCGCGATTGCCTCAAACAAATTTTCTATATAAATTTAATTCATTTAAACCAAAATTTGAGATTTAGTGGTCAAAAATTCATCGAGATGTTGGAGCGGAGTTCCATCTATTCTGGGGGGTTGCTTGAACGATATTGGGACTCGCTCAAAGAGTTGGTGGAGAAAGCAATCCGGTGGATTGGTAGCGATTGCCTCAAACACATTTTCTAAGTAAATTTAGTTCATTTAAACAAAAAATTTGAGATTTAGGGGTCAAAAATTCATCGGGATATTGGAACGGAGTTCCATCTATTCTGGGGGGTTGCTAGAAGGATATTGGGACTCGCTAAAAGAGTAGGTGGGCGGTGGATTTGTCGCGATTGCCTCAAACACATTTTCTAAGTAAGTTTAGTTCATTTAAACCAAGATTTGAGATTTAATGGTCAAAAATTCACCGGGATATTGGAACGGAGTTCCATCTATTCCGGGAGTTCATAGAAGGATATTGGGACTCGCTCAAAGAGTAGGTGGAGAAAGCAATCTAGTGGATTGGTAGCGATTGCCTCAAACACATTTTCTAAGTAAATTTAGTTCATTTAAACAAAAAATTTGAGATTTAGGGGTCAAAAATTCATCGGGATATTGGAACGGATTTTCATCTATTTCGGGGGTTCATAGAAGGATATTGGGACTCGCTAAAAGAGTAGGTGGGCGGTGGATTTGCCGCGATTGCCTCAAACATATTTTTTAAGTTAATTTAGTTCATTGAAAACAAAATTTGAGATTTAGGGGTAAAAAATTCATCGGGATATTGAAACAGAGTTCCATCTATTCCGAGGGTTCATAGAAGGATATTGGGACACGCTCAAAGAGTAGGCGGAGAAAGCAATCCGGTGGATTGGTCGCGATTGCTTTAAACACATTTTCTAAGTAAATTTAGTTCATTTAAACAAAAAATTTGAGATTTAGGGGTCAAAAATTCATCGGGATATTGGAACGGAGTTTCATCTATTTCGGGGGTTCATAGAAGGATATTGGGACTCTATCAAAGAGTTGGTGGAGAAAGCAATCCGGTGGATTGGTCGTGATTGCTTCAAACACATTTTCTAAGTAAATTTTGTTCATTTAAACCAAGATTTGAGATTTAATGGTCAAAAATTCACCGGGATATTGGAACGGAGTTCCATCTATTCCGGGCGTTCATAGAAGGATATTGGGACTCGCTCAAAGAGTTGGTGGAGAAAGCAATCTAGTGGATTGGTAGCGATTGCCTCAAACACATTTTCTAAGTAAATTTAGTTCATTTAAACAAAAAATTTTAGATTTAGGGGTCAAAAATTCATCGGGATATTGGAACGGAGTTCCATCTATTCTGTGGGGTTGCTAGAAGGATATTGGGACTCGCTAAAAGAGTAGGTGGAGAAAGCAATCCGGTGGATTTGTCGCGATTGCCTCAAACAAATTTTTTAAGTTAATTTAGTTCATTTAAACCAAAATTTGAGATTTAATGGTCAAAAATTCATCGGGATATTGAAACGGAGTTCCATCTATTCTGGGGGTTTGTTTGAAGGATATTGGGACTCGCTCAAAGAGTTGGTGGAGAAAGCAATCCGGTGGATTGGTAGCGATTGCCTCAAACACATTTTCTAAGTAAATTTAGTTCATTTAAACAAAAAATTTGAGATTTAGGGGTCAAAAATTCATCGGGATATTGGAACGGAGTTCCATCTATTCTGGGGGGTTGCTAGAAGGATATTGGGACTCGCTAAAAGAGTAGGTGGGCGGTGGATTTGTCGCGATTGCCTCAAACACATTTTCTAAGTAAGTTTAGTTCATTTAAACCAAGATTTGAGATTTAATGGTCAAAAATTCACCGGGATGTTGGAACGGAGTTCCATCTATTCCGGGAGTTCATAGAAGGATATTGGGACTCGCTCAAAGAGTAGGTGGAGAAAGCAATCTAGTGGATTGGTAGCGATTGCCTCAAACACATTTTCTAAGTAAATTTAGTTCATTTAAACAAAAAAATTGAGATTTAGGGGTCAAAAATTCATCGGGATATTGGAACGGAGTTTCATCTATTTCGGGGGTTCATAGAAGGATATTGGGACTCGCTAAAAGAGTAGGTGGGCGGTGGATTTGCCGCGATTGCCTCAAACATATTTTTTAAGTTAATTTAGTTCATTGAAAACAAAATTTGAGATTTAGGGGTAAAAAATTCATCGGGATATTGAAACAGAGTTCCATCTATTCCGAGGGTTCATAGAAGGATATTGGGACACGCGCAAAGAGTAGGCGGAGAAAGCAATCCGGTGGATTGGTCGCGATTGCTTTAAACACATTTTCTAAGTAAATTTAGTTCATTTAAACAAAAAATTTGAGATTTAGGGGTCAAAAATTCATCGGGATATTGGAACGGAGTTTCATCTATTTCGGGGGTTCATAGAAGGATATTGGGACTCTATCAAAGAGTTGGTGGAGAAAGCAATCCGGTGGATTGGTCGTGATTGCTTCAAACACATTTTCTAAGTAAATTTTGTTCATTTAAACCAAGATTTGAGATTTAATGGTCAAAAATTCACCGGGATATTGGAACGGAGTTCCATCTATTCCGGGCGTTCATAGAAGGATATTGGGACTCGCTCAAAGAGTTGGTGGAAAAAGCAATCTAGTGGATTGGTAGCGATTGCCTCAAACACATTTTCTAAGTAAATTTAGTTCATTTAAACAAAAAATTTTAGATTTAGGGGTCAAAAATTCATCGGGATATTGGAACGGAGTTCCATCTATTCTGTGGGGTTGCTAGAAGGATATTGGGACTCGCTAAAAGAGTAGGTGGAGAAAGCAATCCGGTGGATTTGTCGCGATTGCCTCAAACAAATTTTTTAAGTTAATTTAGTTCATTTAAACCAAAATTTGAGATTTAATGGTCAAAAATTCATCGGGATATTGAAACGGAGTTCCATCTATTCTGGGGGTTTGTTTGAAGGATATTGGGACTCTCTCAAGGAGTTGGTGGACAAAGCAATATGGTGGATTGGTCGCGATTGCCTCAAATACTTTTTCTAAGTATATTTAGTTCATTTAAACAAAAAGTTTAGATTTGGGGGTCAAAAATTCACCGGGATATTGGAACGGAGTTCCATCTATTCCGGGGGTTCAAAGAAGGATATTGGGACTCGATCAAAGAGTTGGTGGAGAAAGCAATCTCGTGAATTGGTCGCGATTGCCTCAAACAAATTTTCTAAGTAAATTTAATTCATTTAAACCAAAATTTGAGATTTAGTGGTCAAAAATTTATCGAGATATTGGAACGGAGTTCCATCTATTCTGGGGGGTTGCTAGAAGGATATTGGGACTCGCTAAAAGAGTAGGTGGAGAAAGCAATACGGTGGATTTGTCGCGATTGCCTCAAACACATTTTCTAAGTAAATTTAGTTCATTTAAACCAAGATTTGAGATTTAATGGTCAAAAATTCACCGGGATATTGGAACGGAGTTCCATCTATTCCGGGGGTTCATAGAAGGATATTGGGACTCGCTCAAAGAGTTGGTGGAGAAAGCAATCTAGTGGATTGGTAGCGATTCCCTCAAACACATTTTCTAAGTAAATTTAGTTCATTTAAACAAAAAATTTGAGATTTAGGGTCAAAAATTCATCGGGATATTGGAACGGAGTTTCATGTATTTCGGGGGTTCATAGAAGGATATTGGGACTCGATCAAAGAGTTGGTGGAGAAAGCAATCCGGTGGATTGGTAACGATTGCCTCAAACACATTTTCTAAGTAAATTTAGTTCATTTAAACAAAAAATTTGAGATTTAGGGGTCAAAAATTCATCGGGATATTGGAACGGAGTTCCATCTATTCTGGGGGGTTGCTAGAAGGATATTGGGACTCACTAAAAGAGTAGGTGGAGAAAGCAATCCGGTGGATTTGTCGCGATTGCCTCAAATACATTTTCTAAGTAAATTTAGTTCATTTAAACAAAGATTTGAGATTTAATGGTAAAAAATTCACCGGGATATTGGAACGGAGTTCCATCTATTCCGGGGGTTCATAGAAGGATATTGGGACTCGCTCAAAGAGTTGGTGGATAAAGCAATCTAGTGGATTGGTAGCGATTGCCTCAAACACATTTTCTAAGTAAATTTAGTTTATTTAAACCAAAATTTGAGATTTAGTGGTCAAAAATTCATCGAGATATTGGAACGGAGTTCCATCTATTCTGGGGGGTTGCTTGAAGGATATTGGGACTCGCTAAAAGAGTTGGTGGAGAAAGCAATCCGGTGGATTGGTAGCGATTGCCTCAAACACATTTTCTAAGTAAATTTAGTTCATTTAAACAAAAAATTTGAGATTTAGGGGTCAAAAATTCATCGGGATATTGGAACGGAGTTCCATCTATTCTGGGGGTTGCTAGAAGGATATTGGGACTCGCTAAAAGAGTAGGTGGGCGGTGGATTTGTCGCGATTGCCTCAAACACATTTTCTAAGTAAGTTTAGTTCATTTAAACCAAGATTTGAGATTTAATGGTCAAAAATTCACCGGGATATTGGAACGGAGTTCCATCTATTTCGGGAGTTCATAGAAGGATATTGGGACTCGCTCAAAGAGTAGGTGGAGAAAGCAATCTAGTGGATTGGTAGCGATTGCCTCAAACACATTTTCTAAGTAAATTTAGTTCATTTAAACAAAAAATTTGAGATTTAGGGGTCAAAAATTCATCGGGATATTGGAACGGAGTTCCATCTATTCTGGGGGGTTGCTAGAAGGATATTGGGACTCACTAAAAGAGTAGGTGGAGAAAGCAATCCGGTGGATTTGTCGCAATTGCCTCAAATACATTTTCTAAGTAAATTTAGTTCATTTAAACAAAGATTTGAGATTTAATGGTCAAAAATTGACCGGGATATTGGAACGGAGTTCCATCTATTCCGGGGGTTCATAGAAGGATATTGGGACTCGCTCAAAGAGTTGGTGGATAAAGCAATCTAGTGGATTGGTAGCGATTGCCTCAAACACATTTTCTAAGTAAATTTAGTTCATTTAAACAAAAAATTTGAGATTTAGGGGTCAAAAATTCATCGGGATATTGAAACGGAGTTCCATCTATTCTGGGGGGTTGTTTGAAGGATATTGGGACTCGCTCAAGGAGTTGGTGGACAAAGCAATGTGGTGGATTGGTCGCGATTGCCTCAATTACTTTTTCTAAGTATATTTAGTTCATTTAAACCAAAATTTTAGATTTGGGGGTAAAAAATTCACCGGGATATTGGAATGGAGTTTCATCTATTTCGGGTGTTCATAGAAGGATATTGGGACTCGATCAAAGAGTTGGTGGAGAAAGCAATACGGTGGATTGGTCGCGATTGCTTCAAACACATTTTCTAAGTAAATTTAGTTCATTTAAACCAAGATTTGAGATTTAATGGTCAAAAATTCACCGGGATATTGGAACTGAGTTCCATCTATTCCGGGGGTTCATAGAAGGATATTGGGACTCGCTCAAAGAGTTGGTGGAGAAAGCAATCTAGTGGATTGGTAGCGATTGCCTCAAACACATTTTCTAAGTAAATTTAGTTCATTTAAACAAAAAAATTGAGATTTAGGGGTCAAAAATTCATCGGGATATTGGAACGGAGTTCTATCTATTCTAGGGGGTTGCTAGAAGGATATTGGGACTCACTAAAAGAGTAGGTGGAGAAAGCAATCCGGTGGATTTGTCGCGATTGCCTCAAATACATTTTCTAAGTAAATTTAGTTCATTTAAACCAAGATTTGAGATTTAATGGTCAAAAATTCACCGGGATATTGGAATGGAGTTCCATCTATTCCGGGGGTTCATAGAAGGATATTGGGACTCGCTCAAAGAGTTGGTGGAGAAAGCAATCTAGTGGATTGGTAGCGATTGCCTCAAACACATTTTCTAAGTAAATTTAGTTCATTTAAACAAAAAATTTTAGATTTAGGGGTCAAAAATTCATCGGGATATTGGAACGGAGTTCCATCTATTCTGTGGGGTTGCTAGAAGGATATTGGGACTCGCTAAAAGAGTAGGTGGAGAAAGCAATCCGGTGGATTTGTCGCGATTGCCTCAAACAAATTTTTTAAGTTAATTTAGTTCATTTAAACCAAAATTTGAGATTTAATGGTCAAAAATTCATCGGGATATTGAAACGGAGTTCCATCTATTCTGGGGGTTTGTTTGAAGGATATTGGGACTCGCTCAAAGAGTTGGTGGAGAAAGCAATCCGGTGGATTGGTAGCGATTGCCTCAAACACATTTTCTAAGTAAATTTAGTTCATTTAAACAAAAAATTTGAGATTTAGGGGTCAAAAATTCATCGGGATATTGGAACGGAGTTCCATCTATTCTGGGGGGTTGCTAGAAGGATATTGGGACTCGCTAAAAGAGTAGGTGGGCGGTGGATTTGTCGCGATTGCCTCAAACACATTTTCTAAGTAAGTTTAGTTCATTTAAACCAAGATTTGAGATTTAATGGTCAAAAATTCACCGGGATGTTGGAACGGAGTTCCATCTATTCCGGGAGTTCATAGAAGGATATTGGGACTCGCTCAAAGAGTAGGTGGAGAAAGCAATCTAGTGGATTGGTAGCGATTGCCTCAAACACATTTTCTAAGTAAATTTAGTTCATTTAAACAAAAAAATTGAGATTTAGGGGTCAAAAATTCATCGGGATATTGGAACGGAGTTTCATCTATTTCGGGGGTTCATAGAAGGATATTGGGACTCGCTAAAAGAGTAGGTGGGCGGTGGATTTGCCGCGATTGCCTCAAACATATTTTTTAAGTTAATTTAGTTCATTGAAAACAAAATTTGAGATTTAGGGGTAAAAAATTCATCGGGATATTGAAACAGAGTTCCATCTATTCCGAGGGTTCATAGAAGGATATTGGGACACGCGCAAAGAGTAGGCGGAGAAAGCAATCCGGTGGATTGGTCGCGATTGCTTTAAACACATTTTCTAAGTAAATTTAGTTCATTTAAACAAAAAATTTGAGATTTAGGGGTCAAAAATTCATCGGGATATTGGAACGGAGTTTCATCTATTTCGGGGGTTCATAGAAGGATATTGGGACTCTATCAAAGAGTTGGTGGAGAAAGCAATCCGGTGGATTGGTCGTGATTGCTTCAAACACATTTTCTAAGTAAATTTTGTTCATTTAAACCAAGATTTGAGATTTAATGGTCAAAAATTCACCGGGATATTGGAACGGAGTTCCATCTATTCCGGGCGTTCATAGAAGGATATTGGGACTCGCTCAAAGAGTTGGTGGAAAAAGCAATCTAGTGGATTGGTAGCGATTGCCTCAAACACATTTTCTAAGTAAATTTAGTTCATTTAAACAAAAAATTTTAGATTTAGGGGTCAAAAATTCATCGGGATATTGGAACGGAGTTCCATCTATTCTGTGGGGTTGCTAGAAGAATATTGGGACTCGCTAAAAGAGTAGGTGGAGAAAGCAATCCGGTGGATTTGTCGCGATTGCCTCAAACAAATTTTTTAAGTTAATTTAGTTCATTTAAACCAAAATTTGAGATTTAATGGTCAAAAATTCATCGGGATATTGAAACGGAGTTCCATCTATTCTGGGGGTTTGTTTGAAGGATATTGGGACTCTCTCAAGGAGTTGGTGGACAAAGCAATATGGTGGATTGGTCGCGATTGCCTCAAATACTTTTTCTAAGTATATTTAGTTCATTTAAACAAAAAGTTTAGATTTGGGGGTCAAAAATTCACCGGGATATTGGAACGGAGTTCCATCTATTCCGGGGGTTCAAAGAAGGATATTGGGACTCGATCAAAGAGTTGGTGGAGAAAGCAATCTCGTGAATTGGTCGCGATTGCCTCAAACAAATTTTCTAAGTAAATTTAATTCATTTAAACCAAAATTTGAGATTTAGTGGTCAAAAATTTATCGAGATATTGGAACGGAGTTCCATCTATTCTGGGGGGTTGCTAGAAGGATATTGGGACTCGCTAAAAGAGTAGGTGGAGAAAGCAATCGGTGGATTTGTCGCGATTGCCTCAAACACATTTTCTAAGTAAATTTAGTTCATTTAAACCAAGATTTGAGATTTAATGGTCAAAAATTCACCGGGATATTGGAACGGAGTTCCATCTATTCCGGGGGTTCATAGAAGGATATTGGGACTCGCTCAAAGAGTTGGTGGAGAAAGCAATCTAGTGGATTGGTAGCGATTCCCTCAAACACATTTTCTAAGTAAATTTAGTTCATTTAAACAAAAAATTTGAGATTTAGGGTCAAAAATTCATCGGGATATTGGAACGGAGTTTCATGTATTTCGGGGGTTCATAGAAGGATATTGGGACTCGATCAAAGAGTTGGTGGAGAAAGCAATCCGGTGGATTGGTAACGATTGCCTCAAACACATTTTCTAAGTAAATTTAGTTCATTTAAACAAAAAATTTGAGATTTAGGGGTCAAAAATTCATCGGGATATTGGAACGGAGTTCCATCTATTCTGGGGGGTTGCTAGAAGGATATTGGGACTCACTAAAAGAGTAGGTGGAGAAAGCAATCCGGTGGATTTGTCGCGATTGCCTCAAATACATTTTCTAAGTAAATTTAGTTCATTTAAACAAAGATTTGAGATTTAATGGTCAAAAATTCACCGGGATATTGGAACGGAGTTCCATCTATTCCGGGGGTTCATAGAAGGATATTGGGACTCGCTCAAAGAGTTGGTGGATAAAGCAATCTAGTGGATTGGTAGCGATTGCCTCAAACACATTTTCTAAGTAAATTTAGTTTATTTAAACCAAAATTTGAGATTTAGTGGTCAAAAATTCATCGAGATATTGGAACGGAGTTCCATCTATTCTGGGGGGTTGCTTGAAGGATATTGGGACTCGCTAAAAGAGTTGGTGGAGAAAGCAATCCGGTGGATTGGTAGCGATTGCCTCAAACACATTTTCTAAGTAAATTTAGTTCATTTAAACAAAAAATTTGAGATTTAGGGGTCAAAAATTCATCGGGATATTGGAACGGAGTTCCATCTATTCTGGGGGGTTGCTAGAAGGATATTGGGACTCGCTAAAAGAGTAGGTGGGCGGTGGATTTGTCGCGATTGCCTCAAACACATTTTCTAAGTAAGTTTAGTTCATTTAAACCAAGATTTGAGATTTAATGGTCAAAAATTCACCGGGATATTGGAACGGAGTTCCATCTATTTCGGGAGTTCATAGAAGGATATTGGGACTCGCTCAAAGAGTAGGTGGAGAAAGCAATCTAGTGGATTGGTAGCGATTGCCTCAAACACATTTTCTAAGTAAATTTAGTTCATTTAAACAAAAAATTTGAGATTTAGGGGTCAAAAATTCATCGGGATATTGGAACGGAGTTCCATCTATTCTGGGGGGTTGCTAGAAGGATATTGGGACTCACTAAAAGAGTAGGTGGAGAAAGCAATCCGGTGGATTTGTCGCAATTGCCTCAAATACATTTTCTAAGTAAATTTAGTTCATTTAAACAAAGATTTGAGATTTAATGGTCAAAAATTCACCGGGATATTGGAACGGAGTTCCATCTATTCCGGGGGTTCATAGAAGGATATTGGGACTCGCTCAAAGAGTTGGTGGATAAAGCAATCTAGTGGATTGGTAGCGATTGCCTCAAACACATTTTCTAAGTAAATTTAGTTCATTTAAACAAAAAATTTGAGATTTAGGGGTCAAAAATTCATCGGGATATTGAAACGGAGTTCCATCTATTCTGGGGGGTTGTTTGAAGGATATTGGGACTCGCTCAAGGAGTTGGTGGACAAAGCAATGTGGTGGATTGGTCGCGATTGCCTCAATTACTTTTTCTAAGTATATTTAGTTCATTTAAACCAAAATTTTAGATTTGGGGGTAAAAAATTCACCGGGATATTGGAATGGAGTTTCATCTATTTCGGGTGTTCATAGAAGGATATTGGGACTCGATCAAAGAGTTGGTGGAGAAAGCAATACGGTGGATTGGTCGCGATTGCTTCAAACACATTTTCTAAGTAAATTTAGTTCATTTAAACCAAGATTTGAGATTTAATGGTCAAAAATTCACCGGGATATTGGAACTGAGTTCCATCTATTCCGGGGGTTCATAGAAGGATATTGGGACTCGCTCAAAGAGTTGGTGGAGAAAGCAATCTAGTGGATTGGTAGCGATTGCCTCAAACACATTTTCTAAGTAAATTTAGTTCATTTAAACAAAAAAATTGAGATTTAGGGGTCAAAAATTCATCGGGATATTGGAACGGAGTTCTATCTATTCTAGGGGGTTGCTAGAAGGATATTGGGACTCACTAAAAGAGTAGGTGGAGAAAGCAATCCGGTGGATTTGTCGCGATTGCCTCAAATACATTTTCTAAGTAAATTTAGTTCATTTAAACCAAGATTTGAGATTTAATGGTCAAAAATTCACCGGGATATTGGAATGGAGTTCCATCTATTCCGGGGGTTCATAGAAGGATATTGGGACTCGCTCAAAGAGTTGGTGGATAAAGCAATCTAGTGGATTGGTAGCGATTGCCTCAAACACATTTTCTAAGTAAATTTAGTTCATTTAAACAAAAAATTTGAGATTTAGGGGTCAAAAATTCATCGGGATATTGAAACGGAGTTCCATCTATTCTGGGGGGTTGTTTGAAGGATATTGGGACTCGCTCAAGGAGTTGGTGGACAAAGCAATGTGGTGGATTGGTCGCGATTGCCTCAATTACTTTTTCTAAGTATATTTAGT
This sequence comes from Paratinospora sagittata, assembly GCA_035771175.1. Taxonomy (NCBI): domain Eukaryota; kingdom Viridiplantae; phylum Streptophyta; class Magnoliopsida; order Ranunculales; family Menispermaceae; genus Paratinospora; species Paratinospora sagittata. The sequence goes on along the minus strand of JAYMFD010001933.1, from coordinate 103,021 downwards.
TCATTTAAACCAAAATTTTAGATTTGGGGGTAAAAAATTCACCGGGATATTGGATTGGAGTTTCATCTATTTCGGGTGTTCATAGAAGGATATTGGGACTCGATCAAAGAGTTGGTGGAGAAAGCAATACGGTGGATTGGTCGCGATTGCTTCAAACACATTTTCTAAGTAAATTTAGTTCATTTAAACCAAGATTTGAGATTTAATGGTCAAAAATTCACCGGGATATTGGAACTGAGTTCCATCTATTCCGGGGGTTCATAGAAGGATATTGGGACTCGCTCAAAGAGTTGGTGGAGAAAGCAATCTAGTGGATTGGTAGCGATTGCCTCAAACACAATTTCTAAGTAAATTTAGTTCATTTAAACAAAAAAATTGAGATTTAGGGGTCAAAAATTCATCGGGATATTGGAACGGAGTTCTATCTATTCTGGGGGGTTGCTAGAAGGATATTGGGACTCACTAAAAGAGTAGGTGGAGAAAGCAATACGGTGGATTTGTCGCGATTGCCTCAAATACATTTTCTAAGTAAATTTAGTTCATTTAAACAAAGATTTGAGATTTAATGGTCAAAAATTCACTGGGATATTGGAATGGAGTTCCATCTATTCCGGGGGTTCATAGAAGGATATTGGGACTCGCTCAAAGAGTTGGTGGATAAAGCAATCTAGTGGATTGGTAGCGATTGCCTCAAACACATTTTCTAAGTAAATTTAGTTCATTTAAACAAAAAATTTGAGATTTAGGGGTCAAAAATTCATCGGGATATTGAAACGGAGTTCCATTTATTCTGGGGGGTTGTTTGAAGGATATTGGGACTCGCTCAAGGAGTTGGTGGACAAAGCAATGTGGTGGATTGGTCGCGATTGCGTCAATTACTTTTTCTAAGTATATTTAGTTCATTTAAACCAAGATTTGAGATTTGGGGGTAAAAAATTCACCGGGATATTGGAATGGAGTTTCATCTATTTCGGTTGTTCATAGAAGGATATTGGGACTCGATCAAAGAGTTGGTGGAGAAAGCAATCCAGTGGATTGGTCGCGATTGCTTCAAACACATTTTCTAAGTAAATTTAGTTCATTTAAACAAAAAAATTGAGATTTAGGGGTCAAAAATTCATCGGGATATTGGAACGGAGTTCCATCTATTCTGGGGGGTTGCTAGAAGGATATTGGGACTCGCTAAAAGAGTAGGTGGAGAAAGCAATCCGGTGGATTTGCCGCGATTGCCTCAAACATATTTTTTAAGTTAATTTAGTTCATTGAAAACAAAATTTGAGATTTAGGGGTAAAAAATTAATCGGGATATTGAAACAGAGTTCCATCTATTCCGAGGGTTCATAGAAGGATATTGGGACACGCTCAAAGAGTAGGCGGAGAAAGCAATCCGGTGGATTGGTCGCGATTGCTTCAAACACATTTTCTAAGTAAATTTAGTTCATTTAAACCAAAATTTGAGATTTAATGGTCAAAAATTCATCGGGATATTGAAACGGAGTTCCATCTATTCTGGGGGTTTGTTTGAAGGATATTGGGACTCTCTCAAGGAGTTGGTGGACAAAGCAATCTGGTGGATTGGTCGCGATTGCCTCAATTACTTTTTCTAAGTATATTTAGTTCATTTAAACAAAAATTTTAGATTTGGGGGTCAAAAATTCATCGGGATATTGGAACGGAGTTCCATCTATTCCGGGGGTTCATAGAAGGATATTGGGACTCGATCAAAGAGTTGGTGGAGAAAGCAATCTTGTGGATTGGTCGCGATTGCCTCATACAAATTTTCTAAGTAAATTTAATTCATCTAAACCAAAATTTGAGATTTAGTGGTAAAAAATTCATCGAGATATTGGAACGGAGTTCCATCTATTCTGGGGGGTTGCTTGAAGGATATTGGGACTCGCTCAAAGAGTTGGTGGAAAAAGCAATCCGGTGGATTGGTCGCGTTTGCCTCAATTACTTTTTCTTAGTATATTTAGTTCATTTAAACCAAAATTTTAGATATGGGGGTCAAAAATTTACCGGGATATTGGAACGGAGTTCCATCTATTCCGGGGGTTCGTAGAAGGATATTGGGACTCGCTCAAAGAGTTGGTGGAGAAAGCAATCTAGTGGATTGGTAGCGATTGCCTTAAACACATTTTCTAAGTAAATTTAGTTCATTTAAACAAAAAATTTGAGATTTAGGGGTCAAAAATTCACCGGGATATTGGAACGGTGTTCCATCTATTCTGGGGGTTTGTTTGAAGGATATTGGGACTCTCTCAAGGAGTTGGTGGACAAAGCAATCTGGTGGATTGGTCGCGATTGCCTCAATTACTTTTTCTAAGTATATTTAGTTCATTTAAACAAAAATTTTAGATTTGGGGGTCAAAAATTCACCGGGATATTGGAACGGAGTTCCATCTATTCCGGGGGTTCATAGAAGGATATTGGGACTCGATCAAAGAGTTGGTGGAGAAAGCAATCTGGTGGATTGGTCGCGATTGCCTCAAACAAATTTTCTAAGTAAATTTAATTCATTTAAACCAAAATTTGAGATTTAGTGGTCAAAAATTCATCGAGATATTGGAACGGAGTTCCATCTATTCTGGGGGGTTGCTTGAAGGATATTGGGACTCGCTCAAACAGTTGGTGGAGAAAGCAATCCGGTGGATTGGTAGCGATTGCCTCAAACACATTTTCTAAGTAAATTTAGTTTATTTAAACAAAAAATTTGAGATTTAGGGGTCAAAAATTCATCGGGATATTGGAACGGAGTTCCATCTATTCTGGGGGTTGCCAGAAGGATATTGGGACTCACTAAAAGAGCAGGTGGAGAAAGCAATCCGGTGGATTTGTCGCGATTGCCTCAAACACATTTTCTAAGTAAATTTAGTTCATTTAAACCAAGATTTGAGATTTAACGGTCAAAAATTCACCGGGATATTGGGACGGAGTTTCATCTATTCCGGGGGTTCATAGAAGGATATTGGGACTCGCTCAAAGAGTTGGTGGATAAAGCAATCTAGTGGATTGGTAGCGATTGCCTCAAACACAGTTTCTAAGTAAATTTAGTTCATTTAAACAAAAAATTTGAGATTTAGGGGTCAAAAATTCATCGGGATATTGAAACGGAGTTCTATCTATTCTGGGGGTTGTTTGAAGGATATTGGGACTCGCTCAAGGAGTTGGTGGACAAAGCAATCTGGTGGATTGGTCGCGATTGCCTCAATTTCTTTTTCTAAGTATATTTAGTTCATTTAAACCAAAATTTTAGATTTGGGGGTAAAAAATTTACCGGGATATTGGAATGGAGTTTCATCTATTTCGGGTGTTCATAGAAGGATATTGGGACTCGATCAAAGAGTTGGTGGAGAAAGCAATCCGGTGGATTGGTCGCGATTGCTACAAACACATTTTCTAAGTAAATTTAGTTCATTTAAACCAAGATTTGAGATTTAATGGTCAAAAATTCACCGGGATATTGGAACGGAGTTCCATCTATTCCGGGGGTTCATAGAAGGATATTGGGACTCGCTCAAAGAGTTGGTGGAGAAAGCAATCTAGTGGATTGGTAGCGATTGCCTCAAACACATTTTCTAAGTAAATTTAGTTCATTTAAACAAAAAATTGGAGATTTAGGGGTCAAAAATTCATCGGGATATTGGAACGGAGTTCCATCTATTCTGGGGGGTTGCAGAAGGATATTGGGACTCGCTAAAAGAGTAGGTGGAGAAAGCAATCCGGTGGATTTGTCGCGATTGCCTCAAACAAATTTTTTAAGTTAATTTAGTTCATTGAAAGCAAAATTTTAGATTTAGGGGTAAAAAATTCATCGGGATATTGAAACAGAGTTCCATCTATTCCGAGGGTTCATAGAAGGATATTGGGACACACTCAAAGAGTAGGCGGAGAAAGCAATCCGGTGGATTGGTCGCGAATGCTTCAAACACATTTTCTAAGTAAATTTAGTTCATTTAAACCAAAATTTGAGATTTAATGGTCAAAAATTTATCGGGATATTGAAACGGAGTTCCATATATTCTGGGGGTTTGTTTGAAGGATATTGGGACTCTTTCAAGTAGTTGGTGGACAAAGCAATCTGGTGGATTGGTCGCGATTGCCTCAATTACTTTTTCTAAGTATATTTAGTTCATTTAAACAAAGATTTTAGATTTGGGGGTCAAAAATTCACCGGGATATTGGAACGGAGTTCCATCTATTCCGGGGGTTCATAGAAGGATATTGGGACTCGCTCAAAGAGTTGGTGGAGAAAGCAATCTAGTGGATTGGTAGCGATTGCCTCAAACACATTTTCTAAGTAAATTTAGTTCATTTAAACAAAAAAATTGAGATTTAGGGGTCAAAAATTCATCGGGATATTGGAACGGAGTTCCATCTATTCTGGGGGGTTGCTAGAAGGATATTGGGACTCGCTAAAAGAGTAGGTGGAGAAAGCAATCTGGTGGATTTGCCGCGATTGCCTCAAACATATTTTTTAAGTTAATTTAGTTCATTGAAAACAAAATTTGAGATTTAGGGGTAAAAAATTAATCGGGATATTGAAACAGAGTTCCATCTATTCCGAGGGTTCATAGAAGGATATTGGGACACGCTCAAAGAGTAGGCGGAGAAAGCAATCCGGTGGATTGGTCGCGATTGCTTCAAACACATTTTCTAAGTAAATTTAGTTCATTTAAACCAAAATTTGAGATTTAATGGTCAAAAATTCATCGGGATATTGAAACGGAGTTCCATCTATTCTGGGGGTTTGTTTGAAGGATATTGGGACTCTCTCAAGGAGTTGGTGGACAAAGCAATCTGGTGGATTGGTCGCGATTGCCTCAATTACTTTTTCTAAGTATATTTAGTTCATTTAAACAAAAATTTTAGATTTGGGGGTCAAAAATTCACCGGGATATTGGAACGGAGTTCCATCTATTCCGGGGGTTCATAGAAGGATATTGGGACTCGCTCAAAGAGTTGGTGGAGAAAGCAATCTAGTGGATTGGTAGCGATTGCCTCAAACACATTTTCTAAGTAAATTTAGTTCATTTAAACAAAAAATTGGAGATTTAGGGGTCAAAAATTCATCGGGATATTGGAACGGAGTTCCATCTATTCTGGGGGGTTGCTAGAAGGATATTGGGACTCGCTAAAAGAGTAGGTGGAGAAAGCAATCCGGTGGATTTGTCGCGATTGCCTCAAACAAATTTTTTAAGTTAATTTAGTTCATTGAAAGCAAAATTTTAGATTTAGGGGTAAAAAATTCTTCGGGATATTGAAACAGAGTTCCATCTATTCCGAGGGTTCATAGAAGGATATTGGGACACACTCAAAGAGTAGGCGGAGAAAGCAATCCGGTGGATTGGTCGCGAATGCTTCAAACATATTTTCTAAGTAAATTTAGTTCATTTAAACCAAAATTTGAGATTTAATGGTCAAAAATTTATCGGGATATTGAAACGGAGTTCCATCTATTCTGGGGGTTTGTTTGAAGGATATTGGGACTCTTTCAAGGAGTTGGTGGACAAAGCAATCTGGTGGATTGGTCGCGATTGCCTCAATTACTTTTTCTAAGTATATTTAGTTCATTTAAACAAAAATTTTAGATTTGGGGGTCAAAAATTCACCGGGATATTGGAACGGAGTTTCATCTATTTCGGGGGTTCATAGAAGGATATTGGGACTCGATCAAAGAGTTGGTGGAGAAAGCAATCCGGTGGATTGGTCGCGATTGCTTCAAACACATTTTCTAAGTAAATTTAGTTCATTTAAACCAAGATTTGAGATTTAATGGTCAAAAATTCATCGGGATATTGGAACGGAGTTCCATCTATTCCGGGGGTTCATAGAAGGATATTGGGACTCGCTCAAAGAGTTGGTGGAGAAAGCAATCTAGTGGATTGGTAGCGATTGCCTCAAACACATTTTCTAAGTAAATTTAGTTCATTTAAACAAAAAAATTGAGATTTAGGGGTAAAAAATTAATCGGGATATTGGAACGGAGTTCCATCTATTCTGGGGGGTTGCTAGAAGGATATTGGGACTCGCTAAAAGAGTAGGTGGAGAAAGCAATCCGGTGGATTTGCCGCGATTGCCTCAAACATATTTTTTAAGTTAATTTAGTTCATTGAAAACAAAATTTGAGATTTAGGGGTAAAAAATTCGTCGGGATATTGAAACAGAGTTCCATCTATTCCGAGGGTTCATAAAAGGATATTGGGACACGCTCAAAGAGTAGGCGGAGAAAGCAATCCGGTGGATTGGTCGCGATTGCTTCAAACACATTTTCTAAGTAAATTTAGTTCATTTAAACCAAAATTTGAGATTTAATGGTCAAAAATTCATCGGGATATTGAAATGGAGTTCCATCTATTCTGGGGATTTGTTTGAAGGATATTGGGACTCTCTGAAGGAGTTGGTGGACAAAGCAATCTGGTGGATTGGTCGCGATTGCCTCAATTACTTTTTCTAAGTATATTTAGTTCATTTAAACAAAAATTATAGATTTGGGGGTCAAAAATTCACCGGGATATTGGAACGGAGTTCCATCTATTCCGGGGGTTCATAGAAGGATATTGGGACTCGATCAAAGAGTTGGTGGAGAAAGCAATCTGGTGGATTGGTCGCGATTGCCACATACAAATTTTCTAAGTAAATTTAATTCATTTAAACCAAAATTTGAGATTTAGTGGTCAAAAATTCATCGAGATATTGGAACGGAGTTCCATCTATTCTGGGGGATTGCTTGAAGGATATTGGGACTCGCTCAAAGAGTTGGTGGAAAAAGCAATCCGGTGGATTGATCGCGTTTGCCTCAATTACTTTTTCTTAGTATATTTAGTTCATTTAAACCAAAATTTTAGATATGGGGGTCAAAAATTCACCGGGATATTGGAACGGAGTTCCATCTATTCCGGGGGTTCGTAGAAGGATATTGGGACTCGCTCAAAGAGTTGGTGGAGAAAGCAATCTAGTGGATTGGTAGCGATTGCCTCAAACACATTTTCTAAGTAAATTTAGTTCATTTAAACAAAAAATTTGAGATTTAGGGGTCAAAAATTCACCGGGATATTGGAACGGAGTTCCATCTATTATGGGGGTTTGTTTGAAGGATATTGGGACTCTCTCAAGGAGTTGGTGGACAAAGCAATCTGGTGGATTGGTCGCGATTGCCTCAATTACTTTTTCTAAGTATATTTAGTTCATTTAAACAAAAATTTTAGATTTGGGGGTCAAAAATTCACCGGGATATTGGAACGGAGTTCCATCTATTCCGGGGGTTCATAGAAGGATATTGGGACTCGATCAAAGAGTTGGTGGAGAAAGCAATATGGTGGATTGGTCGCGATTGCCTCAAACAAATTTTCTAAGTAAATTTAATTCATTTAAACCAAAATTTGAGATTTAGTGGTCAAAAATTCATCGAGATATTGGAACGGAGTTCCATCTATTCTGGGGGGTTGCTTGAAGGATATTGGGACTCGCTCAAACAGTTGGTGGAGAAAGCAATCCGGTGGATTGGTAGCGATTGCCTCAAACACATTTTCTAAGTAAATTTAGTTTATTTAAACAAAAAATTTGAGATTTAGGGGTCAAAAATTCATCGGGATATTGGAATGGAGTTCCATCTATTCTGGGGGGTTGCCAGAAGGATATTGGGACTCACTAAAAGAGCAGGTGGAGAAAGCAATCCGGTGGATTTGTCGCGATTGGCTCAAACACATTTTCTAAGTAAATTTAGTTCATTTAAACCAAGATTTGAGATTTAATGGTCAAAAATTCACCGGGATATTGGAACGGACTTCCATCTATTCCGGGGGTTCATAGAAGGATATTGGGACTCGATCAAAGAGTTGGTGGAGAAAGCAATCTGGTGGATTGGTCGCGATTGCCACATACAAATTTTCTAAGTAAATTTAATTCATTTAAACCAAAATTTGAGATTTAGTGGTCAAAAATTCATCGAGATATTGGAACGGAGTTCCATCTATTCTGGGGGATTGCTTGAAGGATATTGGGACTCGCTCAAAGAGTTGGTGGAAAAAGCAATCCGGTGGATTGATCGCGTTTGCCTCAATTACTTTTTCTTAGTATATTTAGTTCATTTAAACCAAAATTTTAGATATGGGGGTCAAAAATTCACCGGGATATTGGAACGGAGTTCCATCTATTCCGGGGGTTCGTAGAAGGATATTGGGACTCGCTCAAAGAGTTGGTGGAGAAAGCAATCTAGTGGATTGGTAGCGATTGCCTCAAACACATTTTCTAAGTAAATTTAGTTCATTTAAACAAAAAATTTGAGATTTAGGGGTCAAAAATTCACCGGGATATTGGAACGGAGTTCCATCTATTATGGGGGTTTGTTTGAAGGATATTGGGACTCTCTCAAGGAGTTGGTGGACAAAGCAATCTGGTGGATTGGTCGCGATTGCCTCAATTACTTTTTCTAAGTATATTTAGTTCATTTAAACAAAAATTTTAGATTTGGGGGTCAAAAATTCACCGGGATATTGGAACGGAGTTCCATCTATTCCGGGGGTTCATAGAAGGATATTGGGACTCGATCAAAGAGTTGGTGGAGAAAGCAATATGGTGGATTGGTCGCGATTGCCTCAAACAAATTTTCTAAGTAAATTTAATTCATTTAAACCAAAATTTGAGATTTAGTGGTCAAAAATTCATCGAGATATTGGAACGGAGTTCCATCTATTCTGGGGGGTTGCTTGAAGGATATTGGGACTCGCTCAAACAGTTGGTGGAGAAAGCAATCCGGTGGATTGGTAGCGATTGCCTCAAACACATTTTCTAAGTAAATTTAGTTTATTTAAACAAAAAATTTGAGATTTAGGGGTCAAAAATTCATCGGGATATTGGAATGGAGTTCCATCTATTCTGGGGGGTTGCCAGAAGGATATTGGGACTCACTAAAAGAGCAGGTGGAGAAAGCAATCCGGTGGATTTGTCGCGATTGCCTCAAACACATTTTCTAAGTAAATTTAGTTCATTTAAACCAAGATTTGAGATTTAATGGTCAAAAATTCACCGGGATATTGGAACGGACTTCCATCTATTCCGGGGGTTCATAGAAGGATATTGGGACTCGCTAAAAGAGTTGGTGGAGAAAGCAATCTAGTGGATTGGTAGCGATTGCCTCAAACACATTTTCTAAGTAAATTTAGTTCATTTAAACAAAAAATTTGAGATTTAGGGGTCAAAAATTCATCGGGATATTGGAACGGAGTTTCATTTATTTCGGGGGTTCATAGAAGGATATTGGGACTCGATCAAAGAGTTGGTGGAGAAAGCAATCCAGTGGATTGGTAGCGATTGCCTCAAACACATTTTCTAAGTAAATTTAGTTCATTTAAACAAGAAATTTGAGATTTAGGGGTCAAAAATTCATCGGGATATTGGAACGGAGTTCCATCTATTCTGGGGGGTTGCTAGAAGGATATTGGGACTCACTAAAAGAGTAGGTGGAGAAAGCAATCCGGTGGATTTGTCGCGATTGCCTCAAATACATTTTCTAAGTAAATTTAGTTCATTTAAACCAAGATTTGAGATTTAATGGTCAAAAATTCACCGGGATATTGGAACGGAGTTCCATCTATTCCGGGGGTTCATAGAAGGATATTGGGACTCGCTCAAAGAGTTGGTGGATAAAGTAATCTAGTGGATTGGTAGCGATTGCCTCAAACACATTTTCTAAGTAAATTTAGTTCATTTAAACAAAAAATTTGAGATTTAGGGGTCAAAAATTCATCGGGATATTGAAACGGAGTTCCATCTATTCTGGGGGGTTGTTTGAAGGATATTGGGACTCGCTCAGGGAGTTGGTGGACAAAGCAATCTGGTGGATTGGTCGCGATTGCCTCAATTTCTTTTTCTAAGTATATTTAGTTCATTTAAACCAAAATTTTAGATTTGGGGGTAAAAAATTTACCGGGATATTGGAATGGAGTTTCATCTATTTCGGGTGTTCATAGAAGGATATTGGGACTCGATCAAAGAGTTGGTGGAGAAAGCAATCCGGTGGATTGGTCGCGATTGCTACAAACACATTTTCTAAGTAAATTTAGTTCATTTAAACCAAGATTTGAGATTTAATGGTCAAAAATTCACCGGGATATTGGAACGGAGTTCCATCTATTCCGGGGGTTCTTAGAAGGATATTGGGACTTGCTCAAAGAGTTGGTGGAGAAAGCAATCTAATGGATTGGTAGCGATTGCCTCAAACACATTTTCTAAGTAAATTTAGTTCACTTAAACAAAAAATTTGAGATTTAGGGGCCAAAAATTCATCGGGATATTGGAACGGAGTTCCATCTATTCTAGGGGGTTGCTAGAAGGATATTGGGACTCGCTAAAAGAGTAGGTGGAGAAAGCAATCCGGTGGATTTGTCGCGATTGCCTCAAACAAATTTTTTAAGTTAATTTAGTTCATTGAAAGCAAAATTTTAGATTTAGGGGTAAAAAATTCATCGGGATATTGAAATAGAGTTCCATCTATTCCGAGGGTTCATAGAAGGATATTGGGACACGCTCAAAGAGTAGGCGGAGAAAGCAATCCGGTGGATTGGTCGCGAATGCTTCAAACACATTTTCTAAGTAAATTTAGTTCATTTAAACCAAAATTTGAGATTTAATGGTCAAAAATTCATCGGGATATTGAAACGCAGTTCCATCTATTCTGGGGGTTTGTTTGAAGGATATTGGGACTCTTTCAAGGAGTTGGTGGAGTAAGCAATCTAGTGGATTGGTCGCGATTGCCTCAATTACATTTTCTAAGTATATTTAGTTCATTTAAACAAAAATTTTAGATTTGGGGGTCAAAAATTCACCGGGATATTGGAACGGAGTTCCATCTATTCCGGGGGTTCAAAGAAGGATATTGGGACTCGATCAAAGAGTTGGTGGAGAAAGCAATCTGGTGGATTGGTCGCGATTGCCTCATACAAATTTTCTAAGTAAATTTAATTCATTTAAACCAAAATTTGAGATTTAGTGGTAAAAAATTCATCGAGATATTGGAACGGAGTTCTATCTATTCTGATGGGTTGCTTGAAGGAGATTAGGACTCGCTCAAAGAGTTGGTGGAAAAAGCAATCCGGAGGATTGGTCGCGTTTGCCTCAATTACTTTTTCTTAGTATATTTAGTTCATTTAAACCAAAATTTTAGATATGGGGGTCAGAAATTCACCGGGATATTGGAACGGAGTTCCATCTATTCCGTGGGTTCGTAAAAGGATATTGGGACTCGCTCAAAGAGTTGGTGGAGAAAGCAATCTAGTGGATTGGTAGCGATTGCCTCAAACACATTTTCTAAGTAAATTTAGTTCATTTAAACAAAAAATTTGAGATTTAGGGGTCAAAAATTCACCGGGATATCGGAACGGAGTTCCATCTATTCTGGGGGTTTGTTTGAAGGATATTGGGACTCTCTCAAGGAGTTGGTGGACAAAGCAATCTGGTGGATTGGTCGCGATTGCCTCAATTACTTTTTCTAAGTATATTTAGTTCATTTAAACAAAAATTTTAGATTTGGAGGTCAAAAATTCACCGGGATATTGAAACGGAGTTCCTTCTATTCCGAGGGTTCATAGAAGGATATTGGGACTTGATCAAAGAGTTGGTGGAGAAAGCAATCTGGTGGATTGGTCGCGATTGCCTCAAACAAATTTTCTAAGTAAATTTAATTCATTTAAACCAAAATTTGAGATTTAGTGGTCAAAAATTCATCGAGATATTGGAACGGAGTTCCATCTATTCTGGGGGGTTGCTTGAAGGATATTGGGACTCGCTCAAACAGTTGGTGGAGAAAGCAATCCGGTGGATTGGTAGCGATTGCCTCAAACACATTTTCTAAGTAAGTTTAGTTTATTTAAACAAAAAATTTGAGATTTAGGGGTCAAAAATTCATCGGGATATTGGAACGGAGTTCCATCTATTCTGGGGGGTTGCTAGAAGGATATTGGGACTCACTAAAAGAGGAGGTGGAGAAAGCAATCCGGTGGATTTGTCGCGATTGCCTCAAACACATTTTCTAAGTAAATTTAGTTCATTTAAACCAAGATTTGAGATTTAATGGCCAAAATTCACTGGGATATTGGAACGGAGTTCCATCTATTCCGGGGGTTCATAGAAGGATATTGGGACTCGCTAAAAGAGTTGGTGGAGAAAGCAATCTAGTGGATTGGTAGCGATTGCCTCAATTACTTTTTCTAAGTATGTTTAGTTCATTTAAACCAAAATTTTAGATATGGGGGTCAAAAAGTCACCGGGATATTGGAACGGAGTTCCATCTTTTCCGGGGGTTCATAGAAGGATATTGGGACTCGCTCAAAGAGTTGGTGGAGAAAGCAATCTAGTGGATTGGTAGCGATTGCCTCAAACACATTTTCTAAGTAAATTTAGTTCATTTAAACAAAAAATTTGAGATTTAGGGGTCAAAAATTCATCGGGATATTGGAACGGAGTTCCATCTATTCTGGGGGGTTGCTAGAAGGATATTGGGACTCGCTAAAAGAGTAGGTGGTGAAAGCAATCCGGTGGATTTGTCGCGATTGCCTCAAACAAATTTTTTAAGTTATTTTAGTTCATTGAAAACAAAATTTGAGATTTAGGGGTAAAAAATTCATCGGGATATTGAAACAGAGTTCCATCTATTCCGAGGATTCATTGAAGGATATTGGGACTCGCTCAAAGAGTAGGCGGAGAAAGCAATCCGGTGGATTGGTCGCGATTGCTTCGAACACATTTTCTAAGTAAATTTAGTTCATTTAAACCAAAATTTGAGATTTAATGGTCAAAAATTCATCGGGATATTGGAACGAGTTCCATCTATTCCGGGGGTTCGTAGAAGGATATTGGGACTCGCTCAAAGAGTTGGTGGAGAAAGCAATCCGGTGGATTGGTAGCGATTGCCTCAAACACATTTTCTAAGTAAATTTAGTTCATTTAAACCAAGATTTGAGATTTAATGGCCAAAAATTCACTGGGATATTGGAACGGAGTTCCATCTATTCCGGGGGTTCATAGAAGGATATTGGGACTCGCTAAAAGAGTTGGTGGAGAAAGCAATCTAGTGGATTGGTAGCGATTGCCTCAATTACTTTTTCTAAGTATGTTTAGTTCATTTAAACCAAAATTTTAGATATGGGGGTCAAAAAGTCACCGGGATATTGGAACGGAGTTCCATCTATTCCGGGGGTTCATAGAAGGATATTGGGACTCGCTCAAAGAGTTGGTGGAGAAAGCAATCTGGCGGATTGGTAGCGATTGCCTCAAACACATTTTCTAAGTAAATTTAGTTCATTTAAACAAAAAATTTGAGATTTAGGGGTCAAAAATTCATCGGGATATTGGAACGGAGTTCCATCTATTCTGGGGGGTTGCTAGAAGGATATTGGGACTCGCTAAAAGAGAAGGCGGAGAAAGCAATCCGGTGGATTGGTCGCGATTGCTTCAAACACATTTTCTAAGTAAATTTAGTTCATTTAAACCAAGATTTGAGATTTAATGGTCAAAAATTCACCGGGATATTGGAACGGAGTTCCATCTATTCCGGGGGTTCTTAGAAGGATATTGGGACTTGCTCAAAGAGTTGGTGGAGAAAGCAATCTAATGGATTGGTAGCGATTGCCTCAAACACATTTTCTAAGTAAATTTAGTTCACATAAACAAAAAATTTGAGATTTAGGGGCCAAAAATTCATCGGGATATTGGAACGGAGTTCCATCTATTCTAGGGGGTTGCTAGAAGGATATTGGGACTCGCTAAAAGAGTAGGTGGAGAAAGCAATCCGGTGGATTTGTCGCGATTGCCTCAAACAAATTTTTTAAGTTAATTTAGTTCATTGAAAGCAAAATTTTAGATTTAGGGGTAAAAAATTCATCGGGATATTGAAATAGAGTTCCATCTATTCCGAGGGTTCATAGAAGGATATTGGGACACGCTCAAAGAGTAGGCGGAGAAAGCAATCCGGTGGATTGGTCGCGAATGCTTCAAACACATTTTCTAAGTAAATTTAGTTCATTTAAACCAAAATTTGAGATTTAATGGTCAAAAATTCATCGGGATATTGAAACGCAGTTCCATCTATTCTGGGGGTTTGTTTGAAGGATATTGGGACTCTTTCAAGGAGTTGGTGGAGAAAGCAATCTAGTGGATTGGTCGCGATTGCCTCAATTACATTTTCTAAGTATATTTAGTTCATTTAAACAAAAATTTTAGATTTGGGGGTCAAAAATTCACCGGGATATTGGAACGGAGTTCCATCTATTCCGGGGGTTCAAAGAAGGATATTGGGACTCGATCAAAGAGTTGGTGGAGAAAGCAATCTGGTGGATTGGTCGCGATTGCCTCATACAAATTTTCTAAGTAAATTTAATTCATTTAAACCAAAATTTGAGATTTAGTGGTAAAAAATTCATCGAGATATTGGAACGGAGTTCTATCTATTCTGATGGGTTGCTTGAAGGAGATTAGGACTCGCTCAAAGAGTTGGTGGAAAAAGCAATCCGGAGGATTGGTCGCGTTTGCCTCAATTACTTTTTCTTAGTATATTTAGTTCATTTAAACCAAAATTTTAGATATGGGGGTCAGAAATTCACCGGGATATTGGAACGGAGTTCCATCTATTCCGTGGGTTCGTAAAAGGATATTGGGACTCGCTCAAAGAGTTGGTGGAGAAAGCAATCTAGTGGATTGGTAGCGATTGCCTCAAACACATTTTCTAAGTAAATTTAGTTCATTTAAACAAAAAATTTGAGATTTAGGGGTCAAAAATTCACCGGGATATCGGAACGGAGTTCCATCTATTCTGGGGGTTTGTTTGAAGGATATTGGGACTCTCTCAAGGAGTTGGTGGACAAAGCAATCTGGTGGATTGGTCGCGATTGCCTCAATTACTTTTTCTAAGTATATTTAGTTCATTTAAACAAAAATTTTAGATTTGGAGGTCAAAAATTCACCGGGATATTGAAACGGAGTTCCTTCTATTCCGAGGGTTCATAGAAGGATATTGGGACTTGATCAAAGAGTTGGTGGAGAAAGCAATCTGGTGGATTGGTCGCGATTGCCTCAAACAAATTTTCTAAGTAAATTTAATTCATTTAAACCAAAATTTGAGATTTAGTGGTCAAAAATTCATCGAGATATTGGAACGGAGTTCCATCTATTCTGGGGGGTTGCTTGAAGGATATTGGGACTCGCTCAAACAGTTGGTGGAGAAAGCAATCCGGTGGATTGGTAGCGATTGCCTCAAACACATTTTCTAAGTAAGTTTAGTTTATTTAAACAAAAAATTTGAGATTTAGGGGTCAAAAATTCATCGGGATATTGGAACGGAGTTCCATCTATTCTGGGGGGTTGCTAGAAGGATATTGGGACTCACTAAAAGAGGAGGTGGAGAAAGCAATCCGGTGGATTTGTCGCGATTGCCTCAAACACATTTTCTAAGTAAATTTAGTTCATTTAAACCAAGATTTGAGATTTAATGGCCAAAAATTCACTGGGATATTGGAACGGAGTTCCATCTATTCCGGGGGTTCATAGAAGGATATTGGGACTCGCTAAAAGAGTTGGTGGAGAAAGCAATCTAGTGGATTGGTAGCGATTGCCTCAATTACTTTTTCTAAGTATGTTTAGTTCATTTAAACCAAAATTTTAGATATGGGGGTCAAAAAGTCACCGGGATATTGGAACGGAGTTCCATCTTTTCCGGGGGTTCATAGAAGGATATTGGGACTCGCTCAAAGAGTTGGTGGAGAAAGCAATCTAGTGGATTGGTAGCGATTGCCTCAAACACATTTTCTAAGTAAATTTAGTTCATTTAAACAAAAAATTTGAGATTTAGGGGTCAAAAATTCATCGGGATATTGGAACGGAGTTCCATCTATTCTGGGGGGTTGCTAGAAGGATATTGGGACTCGCTAAAAGAGTAGGTGGTGAAAGCAATCCGGTGGATTTGTCGCGATTGCCTCAAACAAATTTTTTAAGTTATTTTAGTTCATTGAAAACAAAATTTGAGATTTAGGGGTAAAAAATTCATCGGGATATTGAAACAGAGTTCCATCTATTCCGAGGATTCATTGAAGGATATTGGGACTCGCTCAAAGAGTAGGCGGAGAAAGCAATCCGGTGGATTGGTCGCGATTGCTTCGAACACATTTTCTAAGTAAATTTAGTTCATTTAAACCAAAATTTGAGATTTAATGGTCAAAAATTCATCGGGATATTGGAACGGAGTTCCATCTATTCCGGGGGTTCGTAGAAGGATATTGGGACTCGCTCAAAGAGTTGGTGGAGAAAGCAATCCGGTGGATTGGTAGCGATTGCCTCAAACACATTTTCTAAGTAAATTTAGTTCATTTAAACCAAGATTTGAGATTTAATGGCCAAAAATTCACTGGGATATTGGAACGGAGTTCCATCTATTCCGGGGGTTCATAGAAGGATATTGGGACTCGCTAAAAGAGTTGGTGGAGAAAGCAATCTAGTGGATTGGTAGCGATTGCCTCAATTACTTTTTCTAAGTATGTTTAGTTCATTTAAACCAAAATTTTAGATATGGGGGTCAAAAAGTCACCGGGATATTGGAACGGAGTTCCATCTATTCCGGGGGTTCATAGAAGGATATTGGGACTCGCTCAAAGAGTTGGTGGAGAAAGCAATCTGGCGGATTGGTAGCGATTGCCTCAAACACATTTTCTAAGTAAATTTAGTTCATTTAAACAAAAAATTTGAGATTTAGGGGTCAAAAATTCATCGGGATATTGGAACGGAGTTCCATCTATTCTGGGGGGTTGCTAGAAGGATATTGGGACTCGCTAAAAGAGAAGGCGGAGAAAGCAATCCGGTGGATTGGTCGCGATTGCTTCAAACACATTTTCTAAGTAAATTTAGTTCATTTAAACCAAGATTTGAGATTTAATGGCCAAAAATTCACCGGGATATTGGAACGGAGTTCCATCTATTCCGGGGGTTCATAGAAGGATATTGGGACTCGCTCAAAGAGTTGGTGGAGAAAGCAATCTAGTGGATTGGTAGCGATTGCCTCAAACACATTTTCTAAGTAAATTTAGTTCATTTAAACAAAAAATTTGAGATTTAGGGGTCAAAAATTCATCGGGATATTGGAACGGAGTTTCATCTATTTCGTGGGTTCATAGAAGGATATTGGGACTCGATCAAAGAGTTGGTGGAGAAAGCAATCCGGTGGATTGGTCGCGATTGCTTCAAGCACATTTTCTAAGTAAATTTAGTTCATTTAAACCAAGATTTGAGATTTAATGGTCAAAAATTCACCGGGATATTGGAACGAAGTTCCATCTATTCCGGGGGTTCATAGAAGGATATTGGGACTCGCTCAAAGAGTTGGTGAAGAAAGCAATCTAGTGGATTGGTAGCGATTACCTCAAACACATTTTCTAAGTAAATTTAGTTCATTTAAACAAAAAATTTGAGATTTAGGGGTCAAAAATTCATCGGGATATTGGAACGGAGTTCCATCTATTCTGGGGGGTTGCTAGAAGGATATTGGGACTCGCTAAAAGAGTAGGTGGTGAAAGCAATCCGGTGGATTTGTCGCGATTGCCTCAAACAAATTTTTTAAGTTAATTTAGTTCATTGAAAACAAAATTTGAGATTTAGAGGTAAAAAATTCATCGGGATAATGAAATAGAGTTCCATCTATTCCGAGGATTCATTGAAGGATATTGGGACTCGCTCAAAGAGTAGGCGGAGAAAGCAATCCGGTTGATTGGTCGCGATTGCTTCAAACACATTTTCTAAGTAAATTTAGTTCATTTAAACCAAAATTTGAGATTTAATGGTCAAAAATTCATCGGGATATTGGAACGGAGTTCCATCTATTCCGGGGGTTCGTAGAAGGATATTGGGACTCGCTCAAAGAGTTGGTGGAGAAAGCAATCCGGTGGATTGGTAGCGATTGCCTCAAACACATTTTCTAAGTAAATTTAGTTTATTTAAACAAAAAATTTGAGATTTAGGGGTCAAAAATTCATCGGGATATTAGAACGGAGTTCCATCTATTCTGGGATGTTGCTAGAAGGGTATTGGGACTCACTAAAAGAGTAGGTGGAGAAAGCAATCCGGTGGATTTGTCGCGATTGCCTCAAACACATTTTCTAAGTAAATTTAGTTCATTTAAACCAAGATTTGAGATTTAATGGCCAAAAATTCACCGGGATATTGGAACGGAGTTCCATCTATTCCGGGGGTTCATAGAAGGATATTGGGACTCGCTCAAAGAGTTGGTGGAGAAAGCAATCTAGTGGATTGGTAGCGATTGCCTCAAACACATTTTCTAAGTAAATTTAGTTCATTTAAACAAAAAATTTGAGATTTAGAGGTCAAAAATTCATCGAGATATTGGAACGGAGTTTCATCTATTTCGGGGGTTCATAGAAGGATATTGGGACTCGATCAAAGAGTTGGTGGAGAAAGCAATCCGGTGGATTGGTCGCGATTGCTTCAAACACATTTTTTAAGTAAATTTAGTTCATTTAAACCAAGATTTGAGATTTAATGGTCAAAAATTCACCGGGATATTGGAACGGAGTTCCATCTATTCCGGGGGTTCATAGAAGGATATTGGGACTCGCTCAAAGAGTTGGTGGAGAAAGCAATCTAGTGGATTGGTAGCGATTGCCTCAAACACATTTCCTAAGTAAATTTAGTTCATTTAAACAAAAAATTTGAGATTTAGGGGTCAAAAATTCATCGGGATATTGGAACGGAGTTCCATCTATTCTGGGGGGTTGCTAGAAGGATATTGGGACTCGCTAAAAAAGTTGGTGGAGAAAGCAATCCGGTGGATTTGTTGCGATTGCCTCAAACAAATTTTTTAAGTTAATTTAGTTCATTGAAAGCAAAATTTGAGATTTATGGGTAAAAAATTCATCGGGATATTGAAACAAAGTTCCATCTATTCCGAGGATTCAAAGAAGGATATTGGGACTCGCTTAAAGAGGAGGCGGAGAAAGCAATTCGGTGGATTGGTCGCGATTGCTTCAAACACATTTTCTAAGTAAATTTAGTTCATTTAAACAAAAATTTGAGATTTAATGGTCAAAAATTCATCGGGATATTGAAACGGAGTTCCATCTATTCTGGGGGTTTGTTTGAAGGATATTGGGACTCTCTCAAGGAGTTGGTGGACAGAGCAATATGGTGGATTGGTCGCGATTGCCTCAATTACTTTTTCTAAGTATATTTAGTTCATTTAAACAAAAATTTTAGATTTGGGGGTCAAAAATTCACCGGGATATTGGAACGGAGTTCCATCTATTCTGGGGGTTCATAGAAGGATATTGGGACTCGATCAAAGAGTTGGTGGAGAAAGCAATCTGGTGGATTGGTCGCGATTGCCTCAAACAGATTTTCTAAGCAAATTTAATTCATTTAAACCAAAATTTGAGATTTAGTGGTCAAAAATTCATCGAGGTATTGGAACGGAGTTCCATCTATTCTGGGGGTTGCTTGAAGGATATTGGGACTCGCTCAAAGAGTTGGTGGAGAAAGCAATCCGGTGGATTGGTAGCGATTGCCTCAAACACATTTTCTAAGTAAATTTAGTTCATTGAAACAAAAAATTTGAGATTTAGGGATCAAAAATTCATCGGGATATTGGAACGGAGTTCCATCTATTCTGGGGGGTTGCTAGAAGGATATTGGGACTCACTAAAAGAGTAGGTGGAGAAGGCAATCTGGTGGATTGGTCGCGATTGCCTCAAACAAATTTTCTAAGTAAATTTAATTCATTTAAACCAAAATTTGAGATTTAGTGGCCAAAAATTCATCGAGATATTGGAACGGAGTTCCATCTATTCTGGGGGGTTGCTTGAAGGATATTGGGACTCGCTCAAAGGGTTGGTAGAGAAAGAAATCCGGTGGATTGGTCGCGTTTGCCTCAATTACTTTTTCTAAGTATGTTTAGTTCATTTAAACCAAAATTATAGATATGGGGGTCAAAAATTCACCGGGATATTGGAACGGAGTTCCATCTATTCCTGGGGTTCATAGAAGGATATTGGGACTCGCTCAAAGAGTTGGTGGAGAAAGCAATCTGGTGGATTGGTAGCGATTGCCTCAAACACATTTTCTAAGTAAATTTAGTTCATTTAAACAAAAAATTTGAGATTTAGGGGTCAAAAATTCACCGGGATATTGGAACGGAGTTCCATCTATTCTGGGGGTTTGTTTGAAGGATATTGGGACTCTCTCAAGGAGTTGGTGGACAAAGCAATCTGGTGGATTGGTCGCGATTGCCTCAATTACTTTTTCTAAGTATATTTAGTTCATTTAAACAAAAATTTTAGATTTGGGGGTCAAAAATTCATCGGGATATTGGAACGGAGTTCCATCTATTCCAGGGGTTCATAGAAGGATATTGGGACTCGATCAAAGAGTTGGTGGAGAAAGCAATATGGTGGATTGGTCGCGATTGCCTCAAACAAATTTTTTAAGTAAATTTAATTCATTTAAACCAAAATTTGAGATTTAGTGGTCAAAAATTCATCGAGATATTGGAACGGAGTTCCATCTATTCTGGGGGGTTGCTTGAAGGATATTGGGACTCGCTCAAACAGTTGGTGGAGAAAGCAATCCGGTGGATTGGTAGCGATTGCCTCAAACACATTTTCTAAGTAAATTTAGTTTATTTAAACAAAAAATTTGAGATTTAGGGGTCAAAAATTCATCGGGATATTGGAATGGAGTTCCATCTATTCTGGGGGGTTGCCAGAAGGATATTGGGACTCACTAAAAGAGCAGGTGGGGAAAGCAATCCGGTGGATTTGTCGCGATTGCCTCAAACACATTTTCTAAGTAAATTTAGTTCTTTTAGACCAAGATTTGAGATTTAATGGTCAAAAATTCACCGGGATATTGGAACGGACTTCCATCTATTCCGGGGGTTCATAGAAGGATATTGGGACTCGCTAAAAGAGTTGGTGGAGAAAGCAATCTAGTGGATTGGTAGCGATTGCCTCAAACACATTTTCTAATTAAATTTAGTTCATTTAAACAAAAAATTTGAGATTTAGGGGTCAAAAATTCATCGGGATATTGGAACGGAGTTTCATTTATTTCGGGGGTTCATAGAAGGATATTGGGACTCGATCAAAGAGTTGGTGGAGAAAGCAATCCAGTGGATTGGTAGCGATTGCCTCAAACACATTTTCTAAGTAAATTTAGTTCATTTAAACAAAAAATTTGAGATTTAGGGGTCAAAAATTCATCGGGATATTGGAACGGAGTTCCATCTATTCTGGGGGGTTGCTAGAAGGATATTGGGACTCACTAAAAGAGTAGGTGGAGAAAGCAATCCGGTGGATTTGTCGCGATTGCCTCAAATACATTTTCTAAGTAAATTTAGTTCATTTAAACCAAGATTTGAGATTTAATGGTCAAAAATTCACCGGGATATTGGAACGGAGTTCCATCTATTCCGGGGGTTCATAGAAGGATATTGGGACTCGCTCAAAGAGTTGGTGGATAAAGCAATCTAGTGGATTGGTAGCGATTGCCTCAAACACATTTTCTAAGTAAATTTAGTTCATTTAAACAAAAAATTTGAGATTTAGGGGTCAAAAATTCATCGGGATATTGAAACGGAGTTCCATCTATTCTGGGGGGTTGTTCGAAGGATATTGGGACTCGCTCAAGGAGTTGGTGGACAAAGCAATCTGGTGGATTGGTCGCGATTGCCTCAATTTCTTTTTCTAAGTATATTTAGTTCATTTAAACCAAAATTTTAGATTTGGGGGTAAAAAATTTACCGGGATATTGGAATGGAGTTTCATCTATTTCGGGTGTTCATAGAAGGATATTTGGACTCGATCAAAGAGTTGGTGGAGAAAGCAATCCGGTGGATTGGTCGCGATTGCTACAAACACATTTTCTAAGTAAATTTAGTTCATTAAAACCAAGATTTGAGATTTAATGGTCAAAAATTCACCGGGATATTGGAACGGAGTTCCATCTATTCCGGGGGTTCATAGAAGGATATTGGGACTTGCTCAAAGAGTTGGTGGAGAAAGCAATCTAGTGGATTGGTAGCGATTGCCTCAAACACATTTTCTAAGTAAATTTAGTTCACTTAAACAAAAAATTTGAGATTTAGGGGTCAAAAATTCATCGGGATATTGGAACGGAGTTCCATCTATTCTAGGGGGTTGCTAGAAGGCTATTGGGACTCGCTAAAAGAGTAGGTGGAGAAAGCAATCCGGTGGATTTGTCGCGATTGCCTCAAACAAATTTTTTAAGTTAATTTAGTTCATTGAAAGCAAAATTTTAGATTTAGGGGTAAAAAATTCATCGGGATATTGAAATAGAGTTCCATCTATTCCGAGGGTTCATAGAAGGATATTGGGACACGCTCAAAGAGTAGGCGGAGAAAGCAATCCGGTGGATTGGTCGCGAATGCTTCAAACACATTTTCTAAGTAAATTTAGTTCATTTAAACCAAAATTTGAGATTTAATGGTCAAAAATTCATCGGGATATTGAAACGGAGTTCCATCTATTCCGAGGATTCATTGAAGGATATTGGGACTCGCTCAAAGAGTAGGCGGAGAAAGCAATCCGGTGGATTGGTCGCGATTGCTTCAAACGCATTTTCTAAGTAAATTTAGTTCATTTAAACCAAAATTTGAGATTTAATGGTCAAAAATTCATCGGGATATTGGAACGGAGTTCCATCTATTCCGGGGGTTCGTAGAAGGATATTGGGACTCGCTCAAAGAGTTGGTGGAGAAAGCAATCCGGTGGATTGGTAGCGATTGCCTCAAACACATTTTCTAAGTAAATTTAGTTTATTTAAACAAAAAATTTGAGATTTAGGGGTCAAAAATTCATCGGGATATTAGAACGGAGTTCTATCTATTCTGGGATGTTGCTAGAAGGGTATTGGGACTCACTAAAAGAGTAGGTGGAGAAAGCAATCCGGTGGATTTGTCGCGATTGCCTCAAACACATTTTCTAAGTAAATTTAGTTCATTTAAACCAAGATTTGAGATTTAATGGCCAAAAATTCACCGGGATATTGGAACGGAGTTCCATCTATTCCGGGGGTTCATAGAAGGATATTGGGACTCGCTCAAAGAGTTGGTGGAGAAAGCAATCTAGTGGATTGGTAGCGATTGCCTCAAACACATTTTCTAAGTAAATTTAGTTCATTTAAACAAAAAATTTGAGATTTAGAGGTCAAAAATTCATCGAGATATTGGAACGGAGTTTCATCTATTTCGGGGGTTCATAGAAGGATATTGGGACTCGATCAAAGAGTTGGTGGAGAAAGCAATCTGGTGGATTGGTCGCGATTGCTTCAAACACATTTTTTAAGTAAATTTAGTTCATTTAAACCAAGATTTGAGATTTAATGGTCAAAAATTCACCGGGATATTGGAACGGAGTTCCATCTATTCCGGGGGTTCATAGAAGGATATTGGGACTCGCTCAAAGAGTTGGTGGAGAAAGCAATCTAGTGGATTGGTAGCGATTGCCTCAAACACATTTTCTAAGTAAATTTAGTTCATTTAAACAAAAAATTTGAGATTTAGAGGTCAAAAATTCATCGAGATATTGGAACGGAGTTTCATCTATTTCGGGGGTTCATAGAAGGATATTGGGACTCGATCAAAGAGTTGGTGGAGAAAGCAATCCGGTGGATTGGTCGCGATTGCTTCAAACACATTTTTTAAGTAAATTTAGTTCATTTAAACCAAGATTTGAGATTTAATGGTCAAAAATTCACCGGGATATTGGAACGGAGTTCCATCTATTCCGGGGGTTCATAGAAGTATATTGGGACTCGCTCAAAGAGTTGGTGGAGAAAGCAATCTAGTGGATTGGTAGCGATTGCCTCAAACACATTTTCTAAGTAAATTTAGTTTATTTAAACAAAAAATTTGAGATTTAGGGGTCAAAAATTCATCGGGATATTAGAACGGAGTTCTATCTATTCTGGGATGTTGCTAGAAGGGTATTGGGACTCACTAAAAGAGTAGGTGGAGAAAGCAATCCGGTGGATTTGTCGCGATTGCCTCAAACACATTTTCTAAGTAAATTTAGTTCATTTAAACCAAGATTTGAGATTTAATGGCCAAAAATTCACCGGGATATTGGAACGGAGTTCCATCTATTCCGGGGGTTCATAGAAGGATATTGGGACTCGCTCAAAGAGTTGGTGGAGAAAGCAATCTAGTGGATTGGTAGCGATTGCCTCAAACACATTTTCTAAGTAAATTTAGTTCATTTAAACAAAAAATTTGAGATTTAGAGGTCAAAAATTCATCGAGATATTGGAACGGAGTTTCATCTATTTCGGGGGTTCATAGAAGGATATTGGGACTCGATCAAAGAGTTGGTGGAGAAAGCAATCCGGTGGATTGGTCGCGATTGCTTCAAACACATTTTTTAAGTAAATTTAGTTCATTTAAACCAAAATTTGAGATTTAGTGGCCAAAAATTCATCGAGATATTGGAACGGAGTTCCATCTATTCTGGGGGGTTGCTTGAAGGATATTGGGACTCGCTCAAAGGGTTGGTAGAGAAAGAAATCCGGTGGATTGGTCGCGTTTGCCTCAATTACTTTTTCTAAGTATGTTTAGTTCATTTAAACCAAAATTTAAGATATGGGGGTCAAAAATTCACCGGGATATTGGAACGGAGTTCCATCTATTCTGGGGGTTCATAGAAGGATATTGGGACTCGATCAAAGAGTTGGTGGAGAAAGCAATCTGGTGGATTGGTCGCGATTGCCTCAAACAGATTTTCTAAGCAAATTTAATTCATTTAAACCAAAATTTGAGATTTAGTGGTCAAAAATTCATCGAGGTATTGGAACGGAGTTCCATCTATTCTGGGGGTTGCTTGAAGGATATTGGGACTCGCTCAAAGAGTTGGTGGAGAAAGCAATCCGGTGGATTGGTAGCGATTGCCTCAAACACATTTTCTAAGTAAATTTAGTTCATTGAAACAAAAAATTTGAGATTTAGGGATCAAAAATTCATCGGGATATTGGAACGGAGTTCCACCTATTCTGGGGGGTTGCTAGAAGGATATTGGGACTCACTAAAAGAGTAGGTGGAGAAAGCAATCTGGTGGATTGGTCGCGATTGCCTCAAACAAATTTTCTAAGTAAATTTAATTCATTTAAACCAAAATTTGAGATTTAGTGGCCAAAAATTCATCGAGATATTGGAACGGAGTTCCATCTATTCTGGGGGGTTGCTTGAAGGATATTGGGACTCGCTCAAAGGGTTGGTAGAGAAAGAAATCCGGTGGATTGGTCGCGTTTGCCTCAATTACTTTTTCTAAGTATGTTTAGTTCATTTAAACCAAAATTTTAGATATGGGGGTCAAAAATTCACCGGGATATTGGAACGGAGTTCCATCTATTCCGGGGGTTCATAGAAGGATATTGGGACTCGCTCAAAGAGTTGGTGGAGAAAGCAATCTGGTGGATTGGTAGCGATTGCCTCAAACACATTTTCTAAGTAAATTTAGTTCATTTAAACAAAAAATTTGAGATTTAGGGGTCAAAAATTCACCGGGATATTGGAACGGAGTTCCATCTATTCTGGGGGTTTGTTTGAAGGATATTGGGACTCTCTCAAGGAGTTGGTGGACAAAGTAATCTGGTGGATTGGTCGCGATTGCCTCAATTACTTTTTCTAAGTATATTTAGTTCATTTAAACAAAAATTTTAGATTTGGGGGTCAAAAATTCATCGGGATATTGGAACGGAGTTCCATCTATTCCAGGGGTTCATAGAAGGATATTGGGACTCGATCAAAGAGTTGGTGGAGAAAGCAATATGGTGGATTGGTCGCGATTGCCTCAAACAAATTTTTTAAGTAAATTTAATTCATTTAAACCAAAATTTGAGATTTAGTGGTCAAAAATTCATCGAGATATTGGAACGGAGTTCCATCTATTCTGGGGGGTTGCTTGAAGGATATTGGGACTCGCTCAAACAGTTGGTGGAGAAAGCAATCCGGTGGATTGGTAGCGATTGCCTCAAACACATTTTCTAAGTAAATTTAGTTTATTTAAACAAAAAATTTGAGATTTAGGGGTCAAAAATTCACCGGGATATTGGAACGGAGTTCCATCTATTCTGGGGGTTTGTTTGAAGGATATTGGGACTCTCTCAAGGAGTTGGTGGACAAAGCAATCTGGTGGATTGGTCGCGATTGCCTCAATTACTTTTTCTAAGTATATTTAGTT
Organism: Paratinospora sagittata; assembly: GCA_035771175.1. NCBI lineage: Eukaryota > Viridiplantae > Streptophyta > Magnoliopsida > Ranunculales > Menispermaceae > Paratinospora > Paratinospora sagittata. Next base: position 76,781 of record JAYMFD010001933.1, on the reverse strand, counting down.
CATTTAAACAAAAATTTTAGATTTGGGGGTCAAAAATTCATCGGGATATTGGAACGGAGTTCCATCTATTCCAGGGGTTCATAGAAGGATATTGGGACTCGATCAAAGAGTTGGTGGAGAAAGCAATATGGTGGATTGGTCGCGATTGCCTCAAACAAATTTTTTAAGTAAATTTAATTCATTTAAACCAAAATTTGAGATTTAGTGGTCAAAAATTCATCGAGATATTGGAACGGAGTTCCATCTATTCTGGGGGGTTGCTTGAAGGATATTGGGACTCGCTCAAACAGTTGGTGGAGAAAGCAATCCGGTGGATTGGTAGCGATTGCCTCAAACACATTTTCTAAGTAAATTTAGTTTATTTAAACAAAAAATTTGAGATTTAGGGGTCAAAAATTCATCGGGATATTGGAATGGAGTTCCATCTATTCTGGGGGGTTGCCAGAAGGATATTGGGACTCACTAAAAGAGCAGGTGGGGAAAGCAATCCGGTGGATTTGTCGCGATTGCCTCAAACACATTTTCTAAGTAAATTTAGTTCTTTTAGACCAAGATTTGAGATTTAATGGTCAAAAATTCACCGGGATATTGGAACGGACTTCCATCTATTCCGGGGGTTCATAGAAGGATATTGGGACTCGCTAAAAGAGTTGGTGGAGAAAGCAATCTAGTGGATTGGTAGCGATTGCCTCAAACACATTTTCTAATTAAATTTAGTTCATTTAAACAAAAAATTTGAGATTTAGGGGTCAAAAATTCATCGGGATATTGGAACGGAGTTTCATTTATTTCGGGGGTTCATAGAAGGATATTGGGACTCGATCAAAGAGTTGGTGGAGAAAGCAATCCAGTGGATTGGTAGCGATTGCCTCAAACACATTTTCTAAGTAAATTTAGTTCATTTAAACAAAAAATTTGAGATTTAGGGGTCAAAAATTCATCGGGATATTGGAACGGAGTTCCATCTATTCTGGGGGGTTGCTAGAAGGATATTGGGACTCACTAAAAGAGTAGGTGGAGAAAGCAATCCGGTGGATTTGTCGCGATTGCCTCAAATACATTTTCTAAGTAAATTTAGTTCATTTAAACCAAGATTTGAGATTTAATGGTCAAAAATTCACCGGGATATTGGAACGGAGTTCCATCTATTCCGGGGGTTCATAGAAGGATATTGGGACTCGCTCAAAGAGTTGGTGGATAAAGCAATCTAGTGGATTGGTAGCGATTGCCTCAAACACATTTTCTAAGTAAATTTAGTTCATTTAAACAAAAAATTTGAGATTTAGGGGTCAAAAATTCATCGGGATATTGAAACGGAGTTCCATCTATTCTGGGGGGTTGTTCGAAGGATATTGGGACTCGCTCAAGGAGTTGGTGGACAAAGCAATCTGGTGGATTGGTCGCGATTGCCTCAATTTCTTTTTCTAAGTATATTTAGTTCATTTAAACCAAAATTTTAGATTTGGGGGTAAAAAATTTACCGGGATATTGGAATGGAGTTTCATCTATTTCGGGTGTTCATAGAAGGATATTTGGACTCGATCAAAGAGTTGGTGGAGAAAGCAATCCGGTGGATTGGTCGCGATTGCTACAAACACATTTTCTAAGTAAATTTAGTTCATTAAAACCAAGATTTGAGATTTAATGGTCAAAAATTCACCGGGATATTGGAACGGAGTTCCATCTATTCCGGGGGTTCATAGAAGGATATTGGGACTTGCTCAAAGAGTTGGTGGAGAAAGCAATCTAGTGGATTGGTAGCGATTGCCTCAAACACATTTTCTAAGTAAATTTAGTTCACTTAAACAAAAAATTTGAGATTTAGGGGTCAAAAATTCATCGGGATATTGGAACGGAGTTCCATCTATTCTAGGGGGTTGCTAGAAGGCTATTGGGACTCGCTAAAAGAGTAGGTGGAGAAAGCAATCCGGTGGATTTGTCGCGATTGCCTCAAACAAATTTTTTAAGTTAATTTAGTTCATTGAAAGCAAAATTTTAGATTTAGGGGTAAAAAATTCATCGGGATATTGAAATAGAGTTCCATCTATTCCGAGGGTTCATAGAAGGATATTGGGACACGCTCAAAGAGTAGGCGGAGAAAGCAATCCGGTGGATTGGTCGCGAATGCTTCAAACACATTTTCTAAGTAAATTTAGTTCATTTAAACCAAAATTTGAGATTTAATGGTCAAAAATTCATCGGGATATTGAAACGGAGTTCCATCTATTCCGAGGATTCATTGAAGGATATTGGGACTCGCTCAAAGAGTAGGCGGAGAAAGCAATCCGGTGGATTGGTCGCGATTGCTTCAAACGCATTTTCTAAGTAAATTTAGTTCATTTAAACCAAAATTTGAGATTTAATGGTCAAAAATTCATCGGGATATTGGAACGGAGTTCCATCTATTCCGGGGGTTCGTAGAAGGATATTGGGACTCGCTCAAAGAGTTGGTGGAGAAAGCAATCCGGTGGATTGGTAGCGATTGCCTCAAACACATTTTCTAAGTAAATTTAGTTTATTTAAACAAAAAATTTGAGATTTAGGGGTCAAAAATTCATCGGGATATTAGAACGGAGTTCTATCTATTCTGGGATGTTGCTAGAAGGGTATTGGGACTCACTAAAAGAGTAGGTGGAGAAAGCAATCCGGTGGATTTGTCGCGATTGCCTCAAACACATTTTCTAAGTAAATTTAGTTCATTTAAACCAAGATTTGAGATTTAATGGCCAAAAATTCACCGGGATATTGGAACGGAGTTCCATCTATTCCGGGGGTTCATAGAAGGATATTGGGACTCGCTCAAAGAGTTGGTGGAGAAAGCAATCTAGTGGATTGGTAGCGATTGCCTCAAACACATTTTCTAAGTAAATTTAGTTCATTTAAACAAAAAATTTGAGATTTAGAGGTCAAAAATTCATCGAGATATTGGAACGGAGTTTCATCTATTTCGGGGGTTCATAGAAGGATATTGGGACTCGATCAAAGAGTTGGTGGAGAAAGCAATCTGGTGGATTGGTCGCGATTGCTTCAAACACATTTTTTAAGTAAATTTAGTTCATTTAAACCAAGATTTGAGATTTAATGGTCAAAAATTCACCGGGATATTGGAACGGAGTTCCATCTATTCCGGGGGTTCATAGAAGGATATTGGGACTCGCTCAAAGAGTTGGTGGAGAAAGCAATCTAGTGGATTGGTAGCGATTGCCTCAAACACATTTTCTAAGTAAATTTAGTTCATTTAAACAAAAAATTTGAGATTTAGAGGTCAAAAATTCATCGAGATATTGGAACGGAGTTTCATCTATTTCGGGGGTTCATAGAAGGATATTGGGACTCGATCAAAGAGTTGGTGGAGAAAGCAATCCGGTGGATTGGTCGCGATTGCTTCAAACACATTTTTTAAGTAAATTTAGTTCATTTAAACCAAAATTTGAGATTTAGTGGCCAAAAATTCATCGAGATATTGGAACGGAGTTCCATCTATTCTGGAGGGTTGCTTGAAGGATATTGGGACTCGCTCAAAGAGTTGGTGGAGAAAGCAATCTAGTGGATTGGTAGCGATTGCCTCAAACACATTTCCTAAGTAAATTTAGTTCATTTAAACAAAAAATTTGAGATTTAGGGGTCAAAAATTCATCGGGATATTAGAACGGAGTTCTATCTATTCTGGGATGTTGCTAGAAGGGTATTGGGACTCACTAAAAGAGTAGGTGGAGAAAGCAATCCGGTGGATTTGTCGCGATTGCCTCAAACACATTTTCTAAGTAAATTTAGTTCATTTAAACCAAGATTTGAGATTTAATGGCCAAAAATTCACCGGGATATTGGAACGGAGTTCCATCTATTCCGGGGGTTCATAGAAGGATATTGGGACTCGCTCAAAGAGTTGGTGGAGAAAGCAATCTAGTGGATTGGTAGCGATTGCCTCAAACACATTTTCTAAGTAAATTTAGTTCATTTAAACAAAAAATTTGAGATTTAGAGGTCAAAAATTCATCGAGATATTGGAACGGAGTTTCATCTATTTCGGGGGTTCATAGAAGGATATTGGGACTCGATCAAAGAGTTGGTGGAGAAAGCAATCCGGTGGATTGGTCGCGATTGCTTCAAACACATTTTTTAAGTAAATTTAGTTCATTTAAACCAAGATTTGAGATTTAATGGTCAAAAATTCACCGGGATATTGGAACGGAGTTCCATCTATTCCGGGGGTTCATAGAAGGATATTGGGACTCGCTCAAAGAGTTGGTGGAGAAAGCAATCTAGTGGATTGGTAGCGATTGCCTCAAACACATTTTCTAAGTAAATTTAGTTTATTTAAACAAAAAATTTGAGATTTAGGGGTCAAAAATTCATCGGGATATTAGAACGGAGTTCTATCTATTCTGGGATGTTGCTAGAAGGGTATTGGGACTCACTAAAAGAGTAGGTGGAGAAAGCAATCCGGTGGATTTGTCGCGATTGCCTCAAACACATTTTCTAAGTAAATTTAGTTCATTTAAACCAAGATTTGAGATTTAATGGCCAAAAATTCACCGGGATATTGGAACGGAGTTCCATCTATTCCGGGGGTTCATAGAAGGATATTGGGACTCGCTCAAAGAGTTGGTGGAGAAAGCAATCTAGTGGATTGGTAGCGATTGCCTCAAACACATTTTCTAAGTAAATTTAGTTCATTTAAACAAAAAATTTGAGATTTAGAGGTCAAAAATTCATCGAGATATTGGAACGGAGTTTCATCTATTTCGGGGGTTCATAGAAGGATATTGGGACTCGATCAAAGAGTTGCTGGAGAAAGCAATCCGGTGGATTGGTCGCGATTGCTTCAAACACATTTTTTAAGTAAATTTAGTTCATTTAAACCAAAATTTGAGATTTAGTGGCCAAAAATTCATCGAGATATTGGAACGGAGTTCCATCTATTCTGGAGGGTTGCTTGAAGGATATTGGGACTCGCTCAAAGGGTTGGTAGAGAAAGAAATCCGGTGGATTGGTCGCGTTTGCCTCAATTACTTTTTCTAAGTATGTTTAGTTCATTTAAACCAAAATTTAAGATATGGGGGTCAAAAATTCACCGGGATATTGGAACGGAGTTCCATCTATTCTGGGGGGTTGCTAGAAGGATATTGGGACTCGCTAAAAAAGTTGGTGGAGAAAGCAATCCGGTGGATTTGTTGCGATTGCCTCAAACAAATTTTTTAAGTTAATTTAGTTCATTGAAAGCAAAATTTGAGATTTATGGGTAAAAAATTCATCGGGATATTGAAACAAAGTTCCATCTATTCCGAGGATTCAAAGAAGGATATTGGGACTCGCTTAAAGAGTAGGCGGAGAAAGCAATTCGGTGGATTGGTCGCGATTGCTTCAAACACATTTTCTAAGTAAATTTAGTTCATTTAAACAAAAATTTGAGATTTAATGGTCAAAAATTCATCGGGATATTGAAACGGAGTTCCATCTATTCTGGGGGTTTGTTTGAAGGATATTGGGACTCTCTCAAGGAGTTGGTGGACAGAGCAATATGGTGGATTGGTCGCGATTGCCTCAATTACTTTTTCTAAGTATATTTAGTTCATTTAAACAAAAATTTTAGATTTGGGGGTCAAAAATTCACCGGGATATTGGAACGGAGTTCCATCTATTCCGGGGGTTCATAGAAGGATATTGGGACTCGATCAAAGAGTTGGTGGAGAAAGCAATCTGGTGGATTGGTCACGATTGCCTCAAACAAATTTTCTAAGCAAATTTAATTCATTTAAACCAAAATTTGAGATTTAGTGGTCAAAAATTCATCGAGGTATTGGAACGGAGTTCCATCTATTCTGGGGGTTGCTTGAAGGATATTGGGACTCGCTCAAAGAGTTGGTGGAGAAAGCAATCCGGTGGATTGGTAGCGATTGCCTCAAACACATTTTCTAATTAAATTTAGTTCATTGAAACAAAAAATTTGAGATTTTGGGATCAAAAATTCATCGGGATATTGGAATGGAGTTCCATCTATTTTGGGGGGTTGCTAGAAGGATATTGGGACTCACTAAAAGAGTAGGTGGAGAAAGCAATCTGGTGGATTGGTCGCGATTGCCTCAAACAAATTTTCTAAGTAAATTTAATTCATTTAAACCAAAATTTGAGATTTAGTGGCCAAAAATTCATCGAGATATTGGAACGGAGTTCCATCTATTCTGGGGGGTTGCTTGAAGGATATTGGGACTCGCTCAAAGGGTTGGTAGAGAAAGAAATCCGGTGGATTGGTCGCGTTTGCCTCAATTACTTTTTCTAAGTATGTTTAGTTCATTTAAACCAAAATTTAAGATATGGGGGTCAAAAATTCACCGGGATATTGGAATGGAGTTCCATCTATTCCGGGGGTTCATAGAAGGATATTGGGACTCGCTCAAAGAGTTGGTGGAGAAAGCAATCTGGTGGATTGGTAGCGATTGCCTCAAACACATTTTTTAAGTAAATTTAGTTCATTTAAACAAAAAATTTGAGATTTAGGGGTCAAAAATTCATCGGGATATTGGAACGGAGTTCCATCTATTCTGGGGGGTTGCTAGAAGGATATTGGGACTCGCTAAAAGAGTAGGTGGTGAAAGCAATCCGGTGGATTTGTCGCAATTGCCTCAAACAAATTTTTTAAGTTAATTTAGTTCATTGAAAACAAAATTTGAGATTTAGGGGTAAAAAATTCATCGGGATATTGAAACAGAGTTCCATCTATTCCGAGGATTCATTGAAGGATATTGGGACTCGCTCAAAGAGTAGGCGGAGAAAGCAATCCGGTGGATTGGTCGCGATTGCTTCAAACACATTTTCTAAGTAAATTTAGTTCATTTAAACCAAAATTTGAGATTTAATGGTCAAAAATTCATCGGGATATTGGAACGGAGTTCCATCTATTCCGGGGGTTCGTAGAAGGATATTGGGACTCGCTCAAAGAGTTGGTGGAGAAAGCAATCCGGTGGATTGGTAGCGATTGCCTCAAACACATTTTCTAAGCAAATTTAGTTCATTTAAACAAGAAATTTGAGATTTTGGGATCAAAAATTCATCGGGATATTGGAATGGAGTTCCATCTATTCTGGGGGGTTGCTAGAAGGATATTGGGACTCACTAAAAGAGTAGGTGGAGAAAGCAATCTGGTGGATTGGTCGCGATTGCCTCAAACAAATTTTCTAAGTAAATTTAATTCATTTAAACCAAAATTTGAGATTTAGTGGCCGAAAATTCATCGAGATATTGGAACGGAGTTCCATCTATTCTGGGGGGTTGCTTGAAGGATATTGGGACTCGCTCAAAGGGTTGGTAGAGAAAGAAATCCGGTGGATTGGTCGCGTTTGCCTCAATTACTTTTTCTAAGTATGTTTAGTTCATTTAAACCAAAATTTAAGATATGGGGGTCAAAAATTCACCGGGATATTGGAACGGAGTTCCATCTATTCCGGGGGTTCATAGAAGGATATTGGGACTCGCTCAAAGAGTTGGTGGAGAAAGCAATCTGGTGGATTGGTAGCGATTGCCTCAAACACATTTTTTAAGTAAATTTAGTTCATTTAAACAAAAAATTTGAGATTTAGGGGTCAAAAATTCATCGGGATATTGGAACGGAGTTCCATCTATTCTGGGGGGTTGCTAGAAGGATATTAGGACTCGCTAAAAGAGTAGGTGGAGAAAGCAATCCGGTGGATTTGTCGCGATTGCCTCAAACAAATTTTTTAAGTTAATTTAGTTCATTGAAAGCAAAATTTGAGATTTAGGGGTAAAAAATTCATCGGGATATTGAAACAGAGTTCCATCTATTCCGAGGATTCATAGAAGGATATTGGGACTCGCTCAAAGAGTAGGCGGAGAAAGCAATCCGGTGGATTGGTCGCGATTGCTTCAAACACATTTTCTAAGTAAATTTAGTTCATTTAAACCAAGATTTGAGATTTAATGGTCAAAAATTCACCGGGATATTGGAACGAAGTTCCATCTATTCCGGGGGTTCATAGAAGGATATTGGGACTCGCTCAAAGAGTTGGTGGAGAAAGCAATCTAGTGGATTGGTAGCGATTGCCTCAAACACATTTTCTAAGTAAATTTAGTTCATTTAAACAAAAAATTTGAGATTTAGGGGTCAAAAATTCATCGGGATATTGGAACGGAGTTCCATCTATTCTGGGGGGTTGCTAGAAGGATATTGGGACTCGCTAAAAGAGTAGGTGGTGAAAGCAATCCGGTGGATTTGTCGCAATTGCCTCAAACAAATTTTTTAAGTTAATTTAGTTCATTGAAAACAAAATTTGAGATTTAGGGGTAAAAAATTCATCGGGATATTGAAACAGAGTTCCATCTATTCCGAGGATTCATTGAAGGATATTGGGACTCGCTCAAAGAGTAGGCGGAGAAAGCAATCCGGTGGATTGGTCGCGATTGCTTCAAACACATTTTCTAAGTAAATTTAGTTCATTTAAACCAAAATTTGAGATTTAATGGTCAAAAATTCATCGGGATATTGGAACGGAGTTCCATCTATTCCGGGGGTTCGTAGAAGGATATTGGGACTCGCTCAAAGAGTTGGTGGAGAAAGCAATCCGGTGGATTGGTAGCGATTGCCTCAAACACATTTTCTAAGTAAATTTAGTTCATTTAAACAAGAAATTTGAGATTTAGGGGTCAAAAATTCATCGGGATATTGGAACGGAGTTCCATCTATTCTGGGGGGTTGCTAGAAGGATATTGGGACTCGCTAAAAGAGTAGGTGGTGAAAGCAATCCGGTGGATTTGTCGCAATTGCCTCAAACAAATTTTTTAAGTTAATTTAGTTCATTGAAAGCAAAATTTTAGATTTAGGGGTAAAAAATTCATCGGGATATTGAAATAGAGTTCCATCTATTCCGAGGGTTCATAGAAGGATATTGGGACACGCTCAAAGAGTAGGCGGAGAAAGCAATCCGGTGGATTGGTCGCGAATGCTTCAAACACATTTTCTAAGTAAATTTAGTTCATTTAAACCAAAATTTGAGATTTAATGGTCAAAAATTCATCGGGATATTGAAACGGAGTTCCATCTATTCTGGGGGGTTGTTTGAAGGATATTGGGACTCGTTCAAAGAGTTGGTGGAGAAAGCAATCTGGTGGATTGGTAGCGATTGCCTCAAACACATTTTCTAAGTAAATTTAGTTCATTTAAACCAAAATTTGAGATTTAATGGTCAAAAATTCATCGGGATATTGGAACGGAGTTCCATCTATTCCGGGGGTTCGTAGAAGGATATTGGGACTCGCTCAAAGAGTTGGTGGAGAAAGCAATCCGGTGGATTGGTAGCGATTGCCTCAAACACATTTTCTAAGTAAATTTAGTTCATTTAAACAAGAAATTTTAGATTTAGGGGTCAAAAATTCATCGGGATATTGGAACGGAGTTCCATCTATTCTGGGGGGTTGCTAGAAGGATATTGGGACTCGCTAAAAGAGTAGGTGGAGAAAGCAATCCGGTGGATTTGTCGCGATTGCCTCAAACAAATTTTTTAAGTTAATTTAGTTCATTGAAAGCAAAATTTGAGATTTAGGGGTAAAAAATTCATCGGGATATTGAAACAGAGTTCCATCTATTCCGAGGATTCATAGAAGGATATTGGGACTCGCTCAAAGAGTAGGCGGAGAAAGCAATCCGGTGGATTGGTCGCGATTGCTTCAAACACATTTTCTAAGTAAATTTAGTTCATTTAAACCAAGATTTGAGATTTAATGGCCAAAAATTCACCGGGATGTTGGAACGGAGTTCCATCTATTCCAGGGGTTCATAGAAGGATATTGGGACTCGCTCAAAGAGTTGGTGGAGAAAGCAATCTAGTGGATTGGTAGCGATTGCCTCAAACACATTTTCTAAGTAAATTTAGTTCATTTAAACAAAAAATTTGAGATTTAGGGGTCAAAAATTCATCGGGATATTGGAACGGAGTTTCATCTATTTCGTGGGTTCATAGAAGGATATTGGGACTCGATCAAAGAGTTGGTGGAGAAAGCAATCCGGTGGATTGGTCGCGATTGCTTCAAACACATTTTCTAAGTAAATTTAGTTCATTTAAACCAAGATTTGAGATTTAATGGTCAAAAATTCACCGGGATATTGGAACGAAGTTCCATCTATTCCGGGGGTTCATAGAAGGATATTGGGACTCGCTCAAAGAGTTGGTGGAGAAAGCAATCTAGTGGATTGGTAGCGATTGCCTCAAATACATTTTCTAAGTAAATTTAGTTCATTTAAACAAAAAATTTGAGATTTAGAGGTCAAAAATTCATCGAGATATTGGAACGGAGTTTCATCTATTTCGGGGGTTCATAGAAGGATATTGGGACTCGATCAAAGAGTTGGTGGAGAAAGCAATCCGGTGGATTGGTCGCGATTGCTTCAAACACATTTTTTAAGTAAATTTAGTTCATTTAAACCAAGATTTGAGATTTAATGGTCAAAAATTCACCGGGATATTGGAACGGAGTTCCATCTATTCCGGGGGTTCATAGAAGGATATTGGGACTCGCTCAAAGAGTTGGTGGAGAAAGCAATCTAGTGGATTGGTAGCGATTGCCTCAAACACATTTCCTAAGTAAATTTAGTTCATTTAAACAAAAAATTTGAGATTTAGGGGTCAAAAATTCATCGGGATATTGGAACGGAGTTCCATCTATTTTGGGGGGTTGCTAGAAGGATATTGGGACTCGCTAAAAAAGTTGGTGGAGAAAGCAATCCGGTGGATTTGTTGCGATTGCCTCAAACAAATTTTTTAAGTTAATTTAGTTCATTGAAAGCAAAATTTGAGATTTATGGGTAAAAAATTCATCGGGATATTGAAACAAAGTTCCATCTATTCCGAGGATTCAAAGAAGGATATTGGGACTCGCTTAAAGAGTAGGCGGAGAAAGCAATTCGGTGGATTGGTCGCGATTGCTTCAAACACATTTTCTAAGTAAATTTAGTTCATTTAAACAAAAATTTGAGATTTAATGGTCAAAAATTCATCGGGATATTGAAACGGAGTTCCATCTATTCTGGGGGTTTGTTTGAAGGATATTGGGACTCTCTCAAGGAGTTGGTGGACAGAGCAATATGGTGGATTGGTCGCGATTGCCTCAATTACTTTTTCTAAGTATATTTAGTTCATTTAAACAAAAATTTTAGATTTGGGGGTCAAAAATTCACCGGGATATTGGAACGGAGTTCCATCTATTCCGGGGGTTCATAGAAGGATATTGGGACTCGATCAAAGAGTTGGTGGAGAAAGCAATCTGGTGGATTGGTCGCGATTGCCTCAAACAAATTTTCTAAGCAAATTTAATTCATTTAAACCAAAATTTGAGATTTAGTGGTCAAAAATTCATCGAGGTATTGGAACGGAGTTCCATCTATTCTGGGGGTTGCTTGAAGGATATTGGGACTCGCTCAAAGAGTTGGTGGAGAAAGCAATCCGGTGGATTGGTAGCGATTGCCTCAAACACATTTTCTAATTAAATTTAGTTCATTGAAACAAAAAATTTGAGATTTTGGGATCAAAAATTCATCGGGATATTGGAATGGAGTTCCATCTATTCTGGGGGGTTTCTAGAAGGATATTGGGACTCACTAAAAGAGTAGGTGGAGAAAGCAATCTGGTGGATTGGTCGCGATTGCCTCAAACAAATTTTCTAAGTAAATTTAATTCATTTAAACCAAAATTTGAGATTTAGTGGCCGAAAATTCATCGAGATATTGGAACGGAGTTCCATCTATTCTGGGGGGTTGCTTGAAGGATATTGGGACTCGCTCAAAGGGTTGGTAGAGAAAGAAATCCGGTGGATTGGTCGCGTTTGCCTCAATTACTTTTTCTAAGTATGTTTAGTTCATTTAAACCAAAATTTAAGATATGGGGGTCAAAAATTCACCGGGATATTGGAACGGAGTTCCATCTATTCCGGGGGTTCATAGAAGGATATTGGGACTCGCTCAAAGAGTTGGTGGAGAAAGCAATCTGGTGGATTGGTAGCGATTGCCTCAAACACATTTTTTAAGTAAATTTAGTTCATTTAAACAAAAAATTTGAGATTTAGGGGTCAAAAATTCATCGGGATATTGGAACGGAGTTCCATCTATTCTGGGGGGTTGCTAGAAGGATATTAGGACTCGCTAAAAGAGTAGGTGGAGAAAGCAATCCGGTGGATTTGTCGCGATTGCCTCAAACAAATTTTTTAAGTTAATTTAGTTCATTGAAAGGAAAATTTGAGATTTAGGGGTAAAAAATTCATCGGGATATTGAAACAGAGTTCCATCTATTCCGAGGATTCATAGAAGGATATTGGGACTCGCTCAAAGAGTAGGCGGAGAAAGCAATCCGGTGGATTGGTCGCGATTGCTTCAAACACATTTTCTAAGTAAATTTAGTTCATTTAAACCAAAATTTGAGATTTAATGGTCAAAAATTCATCGGGATATTGGAACGGAGTTCCATCTATTCCGGGGGTTCGTAGAAGGATATTGGGACTCGCTCAAAGAGTTGGTGGAGAAAGCAATCCGGTGGATTGGTAGCGATTGCCTCAAACACATTTTCTAAGTAAATTTAGTTCATTTAAACAAGAAATTTTAGATTTAGGGGTCAAAAATTCATCGGGATATTGGAACGGAGTTCCATCTATTCTGGGGGGTTGCTAGAAGGATATTGGGACTCGCTAAAAGAGTAGGTGGAGAAAGCAATCTGGTGGATTTGTCGCGATTGCCTCAAACAAATTTTTTAAGTTAATTTAGTTCATTGAAAGCAAAATTTGAGATTTAGGGGTAAAAAATTCATCGGGATATTGAAACAGAGTTCCATCTATTCCGAGGATTCATAGAAGGATATTGGGACTCGCTCAAAGAGTAGGCGGAGAAAGCAATCCGGTGGATTGGTCGCGATTGCTTCAAACACATTTTCTAAGTAAATTTAGTTCATTTAAACCAAGATTTGAGATTTAATGGCCAAAAATTCACCGGGATGTTGGAACGGAGTTCCATCTATTCCAGGGGTTCATAGAAGGATATTGGGACTCGCTCAAAGAGTTGGTGGAGAAAGCAATCTAGTGGATTGGTAGCGATTGCCTCAAACACATTTTCTAAGTAAATTTAGTTCATTTAAACAAAAAATTTGAGATTTAGGGGTCAAAAATTCATCGGGATATTGGAACGGAGTTTCATCTATTTCGTGGGTTCATAGAAGGATATTGGGACTCGATCAAAGAGTTGGTGGAGAAAGCAATCCGGTGGATTGGTCGCGATTGCTTCAAACACATTTTCTAAGTAAATTTAGTTCATTTAAACCAAGATTTGAGATTTAATGGTCAAAAATTCACCGGGATATTGGAACGAAGTTCCATCTATTCCGGGGGTTCATAGAAGGATATTGGGACTCGCTCAAAGAGTTGGTGGAGAAAGCAATCTAGTGGATTGGTAGCGATTGCCTCAAACACATTTTCTAAGTAAATTTAGTTCATTTAAACAAAAAATTTGAGATTTAGAGGTCAAAAATTCATCGAGATATTGGAACGGAGTTTCATCTATTTCGGGGGTTCATAGAAGGATATTGGGACTCGATCAAAGAGTTGGTGGAGAAAGCAATCCGGTGGATTGGTCGCGATTGCTTCAAACACATTTTTTAAGTAAATTTAGTTCATTTAAACCAAGATTTGAGATTTAATGGTCAAAAATTCACCGGGATATTGGAACGGAGTTCCATCTATTCCGGGGGTTCATAGAAGGATATTGGGACTCGCTCAAAGAGTTGGTGGAGAAAGCAATCTAGTGGATTGGTAGCGATTGCCTCAAACACATTTCCTAAGTAAATTTAGTTCATTTAAACAAAAAATTTGAGATTTAGGGGTCAAAAATTCATCGGGATATTGGAACGGAGTTCCATCTATTCTGGGGGGTTGCTAGAAGGATATTGGGACTCGCTAAAAAAGTTGGTGGAGAAAGCAATCCGGTGGATTTGTTGCGATTGCCTCAAACAAATTTTTTAAGTTAATTTAGTTCATTGAAAGCAAAATTGAGATTTATGGGTAAAAAATTCATCGGGATATTGAAACAAAGTTCCATCTTTTCCGAGGATTCAAAGAAGGATATTGGGACTCGCTTAAAGAGTAGGCGGAGAAAGCAATTCGGTGGATTGGTCGCGATTGCTTCAAACACATTTTCTAAGTAAATTTAGTTCATTTAAACAAAAATTTGAGATTTAATGGTCAAAAATTCATCGGGATATTGAAACGGAGTTGCATCTATTCTGGGGGTTTGTTTGAAGGATATTGGGACTCTCTTAAGGAGTTGGTGGACAGAGCAATATGGTAGATTGGTCGCGATTGCCTCAATTACTTTTTCTAAGTATATTTAGTTCATTTAAACAAAAATTTTAGATTTGGGGGTCAAAAATTCACCGGGATATTGGAACGGAGTTCCATCTATTCCGGGGGTTCATAGAAGGATATTGGGACTCGATCAAAGAGTTGGTGGAGAAAGCAATCTGGTGGATTGGTCGCGATTGCCTCAAACAAATTTTCTAAGCAAATTTAATTCATTTAAACCAAAATTTGAGATTTAGTGGTCAAAAATTCATCGAGGTATTGGAACGGAGTTCCATCTATTCTGGGGGTTGCTTGAAGGATATTGGGACTCGTTCAAAGAGTTGGTGGAGAAAGCAATCCGGTGGATTGGTAGCGATTGCCTCAAACACATTTTCTAATTAAATTTAGTTCATTGAAACAAAAAATTTGAGATTTTGGGATCAAAAATTCATCGGGATATTGGAATGGAGTTCCATCTATTCTGGGGGGTTGCTAGAAGGATATTGGGACTCACTAAAAGAGTAGGTGGAGAAAGCAATCTGGTGGATTGGTCGCGATTGCCTCAAACAAATTTTCTAAGTAAATTTAATTCATTTAAACCAAAATTTGAGATTTAGTGGCCGAAAATTCATCGAGATATTGGAACGGAGTTCCATCTATTCTGGGGGGTTGCTTGAAGGATATTGGGACTCGCTCAAAGGGTTGGTAGAGAAAGAAATCCGGTGGATTGGTCGCGTTTGCCTCAATTACTTTTTCTAAGTATGTTTAGTTCATTTAAACCAAAATTTAAGATATGGGGGTCAAAAATTCACCGGGATATTGGAACGGAGTTCCATCTATTCCGGGGGTTCATAGAAGGATATTGGGACTCGCTCAAAGAGTTGGTGGAGAAAGCAATCTGGTGGATTGGTAGCGATTGCCTCAAACACATTTTTTAAGTAAATTTAGTTCATTTAAACAAAAAATTTGAGATTTAGGGGTCAAAAATTCATCGGGATATTGGAACGGAGTTCCATCTATTCTGGGGGGTTGCTAGAAGGATATTAGGACTCGCTAAAAGAGTAGGTGGAGAAAGCAATCCGGTGGATTTGTTGCGATTGCCTCAAACAAATTTTTTAAGTTAATTTAGTTCATTGAAAGCAAAATTTGAGATTTAGGGGTAAAAAATTCATCGGGATATTGAAACAGAGTTCCATCTATTCCGAGGATTCATAGAAGGATATTGGGACTCGCTCAAAGAGTAGGCGGAGAAAGCAATCCGGTGGATTGGTCGCGATTGCTTCAAACACATTTTCTAAGTAAATTTAGTTCATTTAAACCAAGATTTGAGATTTAATGGTCAAAAATTCACCGGGATATTGGAACGAAGTTCCATCTATTCCGGGGGTTCATAGAAGGATATTGGGACTCGCTCAAAGAGTTGGTGGAGAAAGCAATCTAGTGGATTGGTAGCGATTGCCTCAAACACATTTTCTAAGTAAATTTAGTTCATTTAAACAAAAAATTTGAGATTTAGGGGTCAAAAATTCATCGGGATATTGGAACGGAGTTCCATCTATTCTGGGGGGTTGCTAGAAGGATATTGGGACTCGCTAAAAGAGTAGGTGGTGAAAGCAATCCGGTGGATTTGTCGCAATTGCCTCAAACAAATTTTTTAAGTTAATTTAGTTCATTGAAAACAAAATTTGAGATTTAGGGGTAAAAAATTCATCGGGATATTGAAACAGAGTTCCATCTATTCCGAGGATTCATTGAAGGATATTGGGACTCGCTCAAAGAGTAGGCGGAGAAAGCAATCCGGTGGATTGGTCGCGATTGCTTCAAACACATTTTCTAAGTAAATTTAGTTCATTTAAACCAAAATTTGAGATTTAATGGTCAAAAATTCATCGGGATATTGGAACGGAGTTCCATCTATTCCGGGGGTTCGTAGAAGGATATTGGGACTCGCTCAAAGAGTTGGTGGAGAAAGCAATCCGGTGGATTGGTAGCGATTGCCTCAAACACATTTTCTAAGTAAATTTAGTTCATTTAAACAAGAAATTTGAGATTTAGGGGTCAAAAATTCATCGGGATATTGGAACGGAGTTCCATCTATTCTGGGATGTTCCTAGAAGGGTATTGGGACTCACTAAAAGAGTAGGTGGAGAAAGCAATCCGGTGGATTTGTCGCGATTGCCTCAAATACATTTTCTAAGTAAATTTAGTTCATTTAAACCAAGATTTGAGATTTAATGGTCAAAAATTCACCGGGATATTGGAACGGAGTTCCATCTATTCCGGGGGTTCATAGAAGGATATTGGGACTCGCTCAAAGAGTTGGTGGATAAAGCAATCTAGTGGATTGGTAGCGATTGCCTCAAACACATTTTCTAAGTAAATTTAGTTCATTTAAACAAAAAATTTGAGATTTAGGGGTCAAAAATTCATCGGGATATTGAAACGGAGTTCCATCTATTCTGGGGGGTTGTTTGAAGGATATTGGGACTCGTTCAAAGAGTTGGTGGAGAAAGCAATCTGGTGGATTGGTAGCGATTGCCTCAAACACATTTTCTAAGTAAATTTAGTTCATTTAAACCAAAATTTGAGATTTAATGGTCAAAAATTCATCGGGATATTGGAACGGAGTTCCATCTATTCCGGGGGTTCGTAGAAGGATATTGGGACTCGCTCAAAGAGTTGGTGGAGAAAGCAATCCGGTGGATTGGTAGCGATTGCCTCAAACACATTTTCTAAGTAAATTTAGTTCATTTAAACAAGAAATTTTAGATTTAGGGGTCAAAAATTCATCGGGATATTGGAACGGAGTTCCATCTATTCTGGGGGGTTGCTAGAAGGATATTGGGACTCGCTAAAAGAGTAGGTGGAGAAAGCAATCCGGTGGATTTGTCGCGATTGCCTCAAACAAATTTTTTAAGTTAATTTAGTTCATTGAAAGCAAAATTTGAGATTTAGGGGTAAAAAATTCATCGGGATATTGAAACAGAGTTCCATCTATTCCGAGGATTCATAGAAGGATATTGGGACTCGCTCAAAGAGTAGGCGGAGAAAGCAATCCGGTGGATTGGTCGCGATTGCTTCAAACACATTTTCTAAGTAAATTTAGTTCATTTAAACCAAGATTTGAGATTTAATGGCCAAAAATTCACCGGGATGTTGGAACGGAGTTCCATCTATTCCAGGGGTTCATAGAAGGATATTGGGACTCGCTCAAAGAGTTGGTGGAGAAAGCAATCTAGTGGATTGGTAGCGATTGCCTCAAACACATTTTCTAAGTAAATTTAGTTCATTTAAACAAAAAATTTGAGATTTAGGGGTCAAAAATTCATCGGGATATTGGAACGGAGTTTCATCTATTTCGTGGGTTCATAGAAGGATATTGGGACTCGATCAAAGAGTTGGTGGAGAAAGCAATCCGGTGGATTGGTCGCGATTGCTTCAAACACGTTTTCTAAGTAAATTTAGTTCATTTAAACAAAAAATTTGAGATTTAGGGGTCAAAAATTCATCGGGATATTGGAACGGAGTTCCATCTATTCTGGGGGGTTGCTAGAAGGATATTGGGACTCACTAAAAGAGTAGGTGGAGAAAGCAATCCGGTGGATTTGTCGCGATTGCCTCAAATACATTTTCTAAGTAAATTTAGTTCATTTAAACCAAGATTTGAGATTTAATGGTCAAAAATTCACCGGGATATTGGAACGGAGTTCCATCTATTCCGGGGGTTCATAGAAGGATATTGGGACTCGCTCAAAGAGTTGGTGGAGAAAGCAATCTAGTGGATTGGTAGCGATTGCCTCAAACACATTTCCTAAGTAAATTTAGTTCATTTAAACAAAAAATTTGAGATTTAGGGGTCAAAAATTCATCGGGATATTGGAACGGAGTTCCATCTATTCTGGGGGGTTGCTAGAAGGATATTGGGACTCGCTAAAAAAGTTGGTGGAGAAAGCAATCCGGTGGATTTGTTGCGATTGCCTCAAACAAATTTTTTAAGTTAATTTAGTTCATTGAAAGCAAAATTTGAGATTTATGGGTAAAAAATTCATCGGGATTTTGAAACAAAGTTCCATCTATTCCGAGGATTCAAAGAAGGATATTGGGACTCGCTTAAAGAGTAGGCGGAGAAAGCAATTCGGTGGATTGGTCGCGATTGCTTCAAACACATTTTCTAAGTAAATTTAGTTCATTTAAACAAAAATTTGAGATTTAATGGTCAAAAATTCATCGGGATATTGAAACGGAGTTCCATCTATTCTGGGGGTTTGTTTGAAGGATATTGGGACTCTCTCAAGGAGTTGGTGGACAGAGCAATATGGTGGATTGGTCGCGATTGCCTCAATTACTTTTTCTAAGTATATTTAGTTCATTTAAACAAAAATTTTAGATTTGGGGGTCAAAAATTCACCGGGATATTGGAACGGAGTTCCATCTATTCCGGGGGTTCATAGAAGGATATTGGGACTCGATCAAAGAGTTGGTGGAGAAAGCAATCTGGTGGATTGGTCGCGATTGCCTCAAACAAATTTTCTAAGCAAATTTAATTCATTTAAACCAAAATTTGAGATTTAGTGGTCAAAAATTCATCGAGGTATTGGAACGGAGTTCCATCTATTCTGGGGGTTGCTTGAAGGATATTGGGACTCGCTCAAAGAGTTGGTGGAGAAAGCAATCCGGTGGATTGGTAGCGATTGCCTCAAACACATTTTCTAATTAAATTTAGTTCATTGAAACAAAAAAATTGAGATTTTGGGATCAAAAATTCATCGGGATATTGGAATGGAGTTCCATCTATTCTGGGGGGTTGCTAGAAGGATATTGGGACTCACTAAAAGAGTAGGTGGAGAAAGCAATCTGGTGGATTGGTAGCGATTGCCTCAAACACATTTTCTAAGTAAATTTAGTTCATTTAAACAAGAAATTTGAGATTTAGGGGTCAAAAATTCATCGGGATATTGGAACGGAGTTCCATCTATTCTGGGATGTTCCTAGAAGGGTATTGGGACTCACTAAAAGAGTAGGTGGAGAAAGCAATCCGGTGGATTTGTCGCGATTGCCTCAAATACATTTTCTAAGTAAATTTAGTTCATTTAAACCAAGATTTGAGATTTAATGGTCAAAAATTCACCGGGATATTGGAACGGAGTTCCATCTATTCCGGGGGTTCATAGAAGGATATTGGGACTCGCTCAAAGAGTTGGTGGATAAAGCAATCTAGTGGATTGGTAGCGATTGCCTCAAACACATTTTCTAAGTAAATTTAGTTCATTTAAACAAAAAATTTGAGATTTAGGGGTCAAAAATTCATCGGGATATTGAAACGGAGTTCCATCTATTCTGGGGGGTTGTTTGAAGGATATTGGGACTCGTTCAAAGAGTTGGTGGAGAAAGCAATCTGGTGGATTGGTAGCGATTGCCTCAAACACATTTTCTAAGTAAATTTAGTTCATTTAAACCAAAATTTGAGATTTAATGGTCAAAAATTCATCGGGATATTGGAACGGAGTTCCATCTATTCCGGGGGTTCGTAGAAGGATATTGGGACTCGCTCAAAGAGTTGGTGGAGAAAGCAATCCGGTGGATTGGTAGCGATTGCCTCAAACACATTTTCTAAGTAAATTTAGTTCATTTAAACAAGAAATTTTAGATTTAGGGGTCAAAAATTCATCGGGATATTGGAACGGAGTTCCATCTATTCTGGGGGGTTGCTAGAAGGATATTGGGACTCGCTAAAAGAGTAGGTGGAGAAAGCAATCCGGTGGATTTGTCGCGATTGCCTCAAACAAATTTTTTAAGTTAATTTAGTTCATTGAAAGCAAAATTTGAGATTTAGGGGTAAAAAATTCATCGGGATATTGAAACAAAGTTCCATCTATTCCGAGGATTCATAGAAGGATATTGGGACTCGCTCAAAGAGTAGGCGGAGAAAGCAATCCGGTGGATTGGTCGCGATTGCTTCAAACACATTTTCTAAGTAAATTTAGTTCATTTAAACCAAGATTTGAGATTTAATGGCCAAAAATTCACCGGGATGTTGGAACGGAGTTCCATCTATTCCAGGGGTTCATAGAAGGATATTGGGACTCGCTCAAAGAGTTGGTGGAGAAAGCAATCTAGTGGATTGGTAGCGATTGCCTCAAACACATTTTCTAAGTAAATTTAGTTCATTTAAACAAAAAATTTGAGATTTAGGGGTCAAAAATTCATCGGGATATTGGAACGGAGTTTCATCTATTTCGTGGGTTCATAGAAGGATATTGGGACTCGATCAAAGAGTTGGTGGAGAAAGCAATCCGGTGGATTGGTCGCGATTGCTTCAAACACGTTTTCTAAGTAAATTTAGTTCATTTAAACAAAAAATTTGAGATTTAGGGGTCAAAAATTCATCGGGATATTGGAACGGAGTTCCATCTATTCTGGGGGGTTGCTAGAAGGATATTGGGACTCACTAAAAGAGTAGGTGGAGAAAGCAATCCGGTGGATTTGTCGCGATTGCCTCAAATACATTTTCTAAGTAAATTTAGTTCATTTAAACCAAGATTTGAGATTTAATGGTAAAAAATTCACCGGGATATTGGAACGGAGTTCCATCTATTCCGGGGGTTCATAGAAGGATATTGGGACTCGCTCAAAGAGTTGGTGGAGAAAGCAATCTAGTGGATTGGTAGCGATTGCCTCAAACACATTTCCTAAGTAAATTTAGTTCATTTAAACAAAAAATTTGAGATTTAGGGGTCAAAAATTCATCGGGATATTGGAACGGAGTTCCATCTATTCTGGGGGGTTGCTAGAAGGATATTGGGACTCGCTAAAAAAGTTGGTGGAGAAAGCAATCCGGTGGATTTGTTGCGATTGCCTCAAACAAATTTTTTAAGTTAATTTAGTTCATTGAAAGCAAAATTTGAGATTTATGGGTAAAAAATTCATCGGGATATTGAAACAAAGTTCCATCTATTCCGAGGATTCAAAGAAGGATATTGGGACTCGCTTAAAGAGTAGGCGGAGAAAGCAATTCGGTGGATTGGTCGCGATTGCTTCAAACACATTTTCTAAGTAAATTTAGTTCATTTAAACAAAAATTTGAGATTTAATGGTCAAAAATTCATCGGGATATTGAAACGGAGTTCCATCTATTCTGGGGGTTTGTTTGAAGGATATTGGGACTCTCTCAAGGAGTTGGTGGACAGAGCAATATGGTGGATTGGTCGTGATTGCCTCAATTACTTTTTCTAAGTATATTTAGTTCATTTAAACAAAAATTTTAGATTTGGGGGTCAAAAATTCACCGGGATATTGGAACGGAGTTCCATCTATTCCGGGGGTTCATAGAAGGATATTGGGACTCGATCAAAGAGTTGGTGGAGAAAGCAATCTGGTGGATTGGTCGCGATTGCCTCAAACAAATTTTCTAAGCAAATTTAATTCATTTAAACCAAAATTTGAGATTTAGTGGTCAAAAATTCATCGAGGTATTGGAACGGAGTTCCATCTATTCTGGGGGTTGCTTGAAGGATATTGGGACTCGCTCAAAGAGTTGGTGGAGAAAGCAATCCGGTGGATTGGTAGCGATTGCCTCAAACACATTTTCTAATTAAATTTAGTTCATTGAAACAAAAAATTTGAGATTTTGGGATCAAAAATTCATCGGGATATTGGAATGGAGTTCCATCTATTCTGGGGGGTTGCTAGAAGGATATTGGGACTCACTAAAAGAGTAGGTGGTGAAAGCAATCTGGTGGATTGGTCGCGATTGCCTCAAACAAATTTTCTAAGTAAATTTAATTCATTTAAACCAAAATTTGAGATTTAGTGGCCGAAAATTCATCGAGATATTGGAACGGAGTTCCATCTATTCTGGGGGGTTGCTTGAAGGATATTGGGACTCGCTCAAAGGGTTGGTAGAGAAAGAAATCCGGTGGATTGGTCGCGTTTGCCTCAATTACTTTTTCTAAGTATGTTTAGTTCATTTAAACCAAAATTTAAGATATGGGGGTCAAAAATTCACCGGGATATTGGAACGGAGTTCCATCTATTCCGGGGGTTCATAGAAGGATATTGGGACTCGCTCAAAGAGTTGGTGGAGAAAGCAATCTGGTGGATTGGTAGCGATTGCCTCAAACACATTTTTTAAGTAAATTTAGTTCATTTAAACAAAAAATTTGAGATTTAGGGGTCAAAAATTCATCGGGATATTGGAACGGAGTTCCATCTATTCTGGGGGGTTGCTAGAAGGATATTAGGACTCGCTAAAAGAGTAGGTGGAGAAAGCAATCCGGTGGATTTGTCGCGATTGCCTCAAACAAATTTTTTAAGTTAATTTAGTTCATTGAAAGCAAAATTTGAGATTTAGGGGTAAAAAATTCATCGGGATATTGAAACAGAGTTCCATCTATTCCGAGGATTCATAGAAGGATATTGGGACTCGCTCAAAGAGTAGGCGGAGAAAGCAATCCGGTGGATTGGTCGCGATTGCTTCAAACACATTTTCTAAGTAAATTTAGTTCATTTAAACCAAGATTTGAGATTTAATGGTCAAAAATTCACCGGGATATTGGAACGAAGTTCCATCTATTCCGGGGGTTCATAGAAGGATATTGGGACTCGCTCAAAGAGTTGGTGGAGAAAGCAATCTAGTGGATTGGTAGCGATTGCCTCAAACACATTTTCTAAGTAAATTTAGTTCATTTAAACAAAAAATTTGAGATTTAGGGGTCAAAAATTCATCGGGATATTGGAACGGAGTTCCATCTATTCTGGGGGGTTGCTAGAAGGATATTGGGACTCGCTAAAAGAGTAGGTGGTGAAAGCAATCCGGTGGATTTGTCGCAATTGCCTCAAACAAATTTTTTAAGTTAATTTAGTTCATTGAAAACAAAATTTGAGATTTAGGGGTAAAAAATTCATCGGGATATTGAAACAGAGTTCCATCTATTCCGAGGATTCATTGAAGGATATTGGGACTCGCTCAAAGAGTAGGCGGAGAAAGCAATCCGGTGGATTGGTCGCGATTGCTTCAAACACATTTTCTAAGTAAATTTAGTTCATTTAAACCAAAATTTGAGATTTAATGGTCAAAAATTCATCGGGATATTGGAACGGAGTTCCATCTATTCCGGGGGTTCGTAGAAGGATATTGGGACTCGCTCAAAGAGTTGGTGGAGAAAGCAATCCGGTGGATTGGTAGCGATTGCCTCAAACACATTTTCTAAGTAAATTTAGTTCATTTAAACAAGAAATTTGAGATTTAGGGGTCAAAAATTCATCGGGATATTGGAACGGAGTTCCATCTATTCTGGGATGTTCCTAGAAGGGTATTGGGACTCACTAAAAGAGTAGGTGGAGAAAGCAATCCGGTGGATTTGTCGCGATTGCCTCAAATACATTTTCTAAGTAAATTTAGTTCATTTAAACCAAGATTTGAGATTTAATGGTCAAAAATTCACCGGGATATTGGAACGGAGTTCCATCTATTCCGGGGGTTCATAGAAGGATATTGGGACTCGCTCAAAGAGTTGGTGGATAAAGCAATCTAGTGGATTGGTAGCGATTGCCTCAAACACATTTTCTAAGTAAATTTAGTTCATTTAAACAAAAAATTTGAGATTTAGGGGTCAAAAATTCATCGGGATATTGAAACGGAGTTCCATCTATTCTGGGGGGTTGTTTGAAGGATATTGGGACTCGTTCAAAGAGTTGGTGGAGAAAGCAATCTGGTGGATTGGTAGCGATTGCCTCAAACACATTTTCTAAGTAAATTTAGTTCATTTAAACCAAAATTTGAGATTTAATGGTCAAAAATTCATCGGGATATTGGAACGGAGTTCCATCTATTCCGGGGGTTCGTAGAAGGATATTGGGACTCGCTCAAAGAGTTGGTGGAGAAAGCAATCCGGTGGATTGGTAGCGATTGCCTCAAACACATTTTCTAAGTAAATTTAGTTCATTTAAACAAGAAATTTTAGATTTAGGGGTCAAAAATTCATCGGGATATTGGAACGGAGTTCCATCTATTCTGGGGGGTTGCTAGAAGGATATTGGACTCGCTAAAAGAGTAGGTGGAGAAAGCAATCCGGTGGATTGGTCGCGATTGCCTCAAACAAATTTTCTAAGTAAATTTAATTCATTTAAACCAAAATTTGAGATTTAGTGGCCGAAAATTCATCGAGATATTGGAACGGAGTTCCATCTATTCTGGGGGGTTGCTTGAAGGATATTGGGACTCGCTCAAAGGGTTGGTAGAGAAAGAAATCCGGTGGATTGGTCGCGTTTGCCTCAATTACTTTTTCTAAGTATGTTTAGTTCATTTAAACCAAAATTTAAGATATGGGGGTCAAAAATTCACCGGGATATTGGAACGGAGTTCCATCTATTCCGGGGGTTCATAGAAGGATATTGGGACTCGCTCAAAGAGTTGGTGGAGAAAGCAATCTGGTGGATTGGTAGCGATTGCCTCAAACACATTTTTTAAGTAAATTTAGTTCATTTAAACAAAAAATTTGAGATTTAGGGGTCAAAAATTCATCGGGATATTGGAACGGAGTTCCATCTATTCTGGGGGGTTGCTAGAAGGATATTAGGACTCGCTAAAAGAGTAGGTGGAGAAAGCAATCCGGTGGATTTGTCGCGATTGCCTCAAACAAATTTTTTAAGTTAATTTAGTTCATTGAAAGGAAAATTTGAGATTTAGGGGTAAAAAATTCATCGGGATATTGAAACAGAGTTCCATCTATTCCGAGGATTCATAGAAGGATATTGGGACTCGCTCAAAGAGTAGGCGGAGAAAGCAATCCGGTGGATTGGTCGCGATTGCTTCAAACACATTTTCTAAGTAAATTTAGTTCATTTAAACCAAGATTTGAGATTTAATGGTCAAAAATTCACCGGGATATTGGAACGAAGTTCCATCTATTCCGGGGGTTCATAGAAGGATATTGGGACTCGCTCAAAGAGTTGGTGGAGAAAGCAATCTAGTGGATTGGTAGCGATTGCCTCAAACACATTTTCTAAGTAAATTTAGTTCATTTAAACAAAAAATTTGAGATTTAGGGGTCAAAAATTCATCGGGATATTGGAACGGAGTTCCATCTATTCTGGGGGGTTGCTAGAAGGATATTGGGACTCGCTAAAAGAGTAGGTGGTGAAAGCAATCCGGTGGATTTGTCGCAATTGCCTCAAACAAATTTTTTAAGTTAATTTAGTTCATTGAAAACAAAATTTGAGATTTAGGGGTAAAAAATTCATCGGGATATTGAAACAGAGTTCCATCTATTCCGAGGATTCATTGAAGGATATTGGGACTCGCTCAAAGAGTAGGCGGAGAAAGCAATCCGGTGGATTGGTCGCGATTGCTTCAAACACATTTTCTAAGTAAATTTAGTTCATTTAAACCAAAATTTGAGATTTAATGGTCAAAAATTCATCGGGATATTGGAACGGAGTTCCATCTATTCCGGGGGTTCGTAGAAGGATATTGGGACTCGCTCAAAGAGTTGGTGGAGAAAGCAATCCGGTGGATTGGTAGCGATTGCCTCAAACACATTTTCTAAGTAAATTTAGTTCATTTAAACAAGAAATTTGAGATTTAGGGGTCAAAAATTCATCGGGATATTGGAACGGAGTTCCATCTATTCTGGGATGTTCCTAGAAGGGTATTGGGACTCACTAAAAGAGTAGGTGGAGAAAGCAATCCGGTGGATTTGTCGCGATTGCCTCAAATACATTTTCTAAGTAAATTTAGTTCATTTAAACCAAGATTTGAGATTTAATGGTCAAAAATTCACCGGGATATTGGAACGGAGTTCCATCTATTCCGTGGGTTCATAGAAGGATATTGGGACTCGCTCAAAGAGTTGGTGGATAAAGCAATCTAGTGGATTGGTAGCGATTGCCTCAAACACATTTTCTAAGTAAATTTAGTTCATTTAAACAAAAAATTTGAGATTTAGGGGTCAAAAATTCATCGGGATATTGAAACGGAGTTCCATCTATTCTGGGGGGTTGTTTGAAGGATATTGGGACTCGTTCAAAGAGTTGGTGGAGAAAGCAATCTGGTGGATTGGTAGCGATTGCCTCAAACACATTTTCTAAGTAAATTTAGTTCATTTAAACCAAAATTTGAGATTTAATGGTCAAAAATTCATCGGGATATTGGAACGGAGTTCCATCTATTCCGGGGGTTCGTAGAAGGATATTGGGACTCGCTCAAAGAGTTGGTGGAGAAAGCAATCCGGTGGATTGGTAGCGATTGCCTCAAACACATTTTCTAAGTAAATTTAGTTCATTTAAACAAGAAATTTTAGATTTAGGGGTCAAAAATTCATCGGGATATTGGAACGGAGTTCCATCTATTCTGGGGGGTTGCTAGAAGGATATTGGACTCGCTAAAAGAGTAGGTGGAGAAAGCAATCCGGTGGATTGGTCGCGATTGCCTCAAACAAATTTTCTAAGTAAATTTAATTCATTTAAACCAAAATTTGAGATTTAGTGGCCGAAAATTCATCGAGATATTGGAACGGAGTTCCATCTATTCTGGGGGGTTGCTTGAAGGATATTGGGACTCGCTCAAAGGGTTGGTAGAGAAAGAAATCCGGTGGATTGGTCGCGTTTGCCTCAATTACTTTTTCTAAGTATGTTTAGTTCATTTAAACCAAAATTTAAGATATGGGGGTCAAAAATTCACCGGGATATTGGAACGGAGTTCCATCTATTCCGGGGGTTCATAGAAGGATATTGGGACTCGCTCAAAGAGTTGGTGGAGAAAGCAATCTGGTGGATTGGTAGCGATTGCCTCAAACACATTTTTTAAGTAAATTTAGTTCATTTAAACAAAAAATTTGAGATTTAGGGGTCAAAAATTCATCGGGATATTGGAACGGAGTTCCATCTATTCTGGGGGGTTGCTAGAAGGATATTAGGACTCGCTAAAAGAGTAGGTGGAGAAAGCAATCCGGTGGATTTGTCGCGATTGCCTCAAACAAATTTTTTAAGTTAATTTAGTTCATTGAAAGGAAAATTTGAGATTTAGGGGTAAAAAATTCATCGGGATATTGAAACAGAGTTCCATCTATTCCGAGGATTCATAGAAGGATATTGGGACTCGCTCAAAGAGTAGGCGGAGAAAGCAATCCGGTGGATTGGTCGCGATTGCTTCAAACACATTTTCTAAGTAAATTTAGTTCATTTAAACCAAGATTTGAGATTTAATGGTCAAAAATTCACCGGGATATTGGAACGAAGTTCCATCTATTCCGGGGGTTCATAGAAGGATATTGGGACTCGCTCAAAGAGTTGGTGGAGAAAGCAATCTAGTGGATTGGTAGCGATTGCCTCAAACACATTTTCTAAGTAAATTTAGTTCATTTAAACAAAAAATTTGAGATTTAGGGGTCAAAAATTCATCGGGATATTGGAACGGAGTTCCATCTATTCTGGGGGGTTGCTAGAAGGATATTGGGACTCGCTAAAAGAGTAGGTGGTGAAAGCAATCCGGTGGATTTGTCGCAATTGCCTCAAACAAATTTTTTAAGTTAATTTAGTTCATTGAAAACAAAATTTGAGATTTAGGGGTAAAAAATTCATCGGGATATTGAAACAGAGTTCCATCTATTCCGAGGATTCATTGAAGGATATTGGGACTCGCTCAAAGAGTAGGCGGAGAAAGCAATCCGGTGGATTGGTCGCGATTGCTTCAAACACATTTTCTAAGTAAATTTAGTTCATTTAAACCAAAATTTGAGATTTAATGGTCAAAAATTCATCGGGATATTGGAACGGAGTTCCATCTATTCCGGGGGTTCGTAGAAGGATATTGGGACTCGCTCAAAGAGTTGGTGGAGAAAGCAATCCGGTGGATTGGTAGCGATTGCCTCAAACACATTTTCTAAGTAAATTTAGTTCATTTAAACAAGAAATTTGAGATTTAGGGGTCAAAAATTCATCGGGATATTGGAACGGAGTTCCATCTATTCTGGGATGTTCCTAGAAGGGTATTGGGACTCACTAAAAGAGTAGGTGGAGAAAGCAATCCGGTGGATTTGTCGCGATTGCCTCAAATACATTTTCTAAGTAAATTTAGTTCATTTAAACCAAGATTTGAGATTTAATGGTCAAAAATTCACCGGGATATTGGAACGGAGTTCCATCTATTCCGTGGGTTCATAGAAGGATATTGGGACTCGCTCAAAGAGTTGGTGGATAAAGCAATCTAGTGGATTGGTAGCGATTGCCTCAAACACATTTTCTAAGTAAATTTAGTTCATTTAAACAAAAAATTTGAGATTTAGGGGTCAAAAATTCATCGGGATATTGAAACGGAGTTCCATCTATTCTGGGGGGTTGTTTGAAGGATATTGGGACTCGTTCAAAGAGTTGGTGGAGAAAGCAATCTGGTGGATTGGTAGCGATTGCCTCAAACACATTTTCTAAGTAAATTTAGTTCATTTAAACCAAAATTTGAGATTTAATGGTCAAAAATTCATCGGGATATTGGAACGGAGTTCCATCTATTCCGGGGGTTCGTAGAAGGATATTGGGACTCGCTCAAAGAGTTGGTGGAGAAAGCAATCCGGTGGATTGGTAGCGATTGCCTCAAACACATTTTCTAAGTAAATTTAGTTCATTTAAACAAGAAATTTTAGATTTAGGGGTCAAAAATTCATCGGGATATTGGAACGGAGTTCCATCTATTCTGGGGGGTTGCTAGAAGGATATTGGACTCGCTAAAAGAGTAGGTGGAGAAAGCAATCCGGTGGATTTGTCGCGATTGCCTCAAACAAATTTTTTAAGTTAATTTAGTTCATTGAAAGCAAAATTTGAGATTTAGGGGTAAAAAATTCATCGGGATATTGAAACAGAGTTCCATCTATTCCGAGGATTCATAGAAGGATATTGGGACTCGCTCAAAGAGTAGGCGGAGAAAGCAATCCGGTGGATTGGTCGCGATTGCTTCAAACACATTTTCTAAGTAAATTTAGTTCATTTAAACCAAGATTTGAGATTTAATGGCCAAAAATTCACCGGGATGTTGGAACGGAGTTCCATCTATTCCAGGGGTTCATAGAAGGATATTGGGACTCGCTCAAAGAGTTGGTGGAGAAAGCAATCTAGTGGATTGGTAGCGATTGCCTCAAACACATTTTCTAAGTAAATTTAGTTCATTTAAAAAAAAAATTTGAGATTTAGGGGTCAAAAATTCATCGGGATATTGGAACGGAGTTTCATCTATTTCGTGGGTTCATAGAAGGATATTGGGACTCGATCAAAGAGTTGGTGGAGAAAGCAATCTGGTGGATTGGTCGCGATTGCTTCAAACACATTTTTTAAGTAAATTTAGTTCATTTAAACCAAGATTTGAGATTTAATGGTCAAAAATTCACCGGGATATTGGAACGAAGTTCCATCTATTCCGGGGGTTCATAGAAGGATATTGGGACTCGCTCAAAGAGTTGGTGGAGAAAGCAATCTAGTGGATTGGTAGCGATTGCCTCAAACACATTTCCTAAGTAAATTTAGTTCATTTAAACAAAAAATTTGAGATTTAGGGGTCAAAAATTCATCGGGATATTGGAACGGAGTTCCATCTATTCTGGGGGGTTGCTAGAAGGATATTGGGACGCGCTAAAAGAGTAGGTGGAGAAAGCAATCCGGTGGATTTGTCGCGATTGCCTCAAACAAATTTTTTAAGTTAATTTAGTTCATTGAAAGCAAAATTTGAGATTTATGGGTAAAAAATTCATCGGGATATTGAAACAAAGTTCCATCTATTTCGAGGATTCAAAGAAGGATATTGGGACTCGCTTAAAGAGTAGGCGGAGAAAGCAATTCGGTGGATTGGTCGCGATTGCTTCAAACACATTTTCTAAGTAAATTTAGTTTATTTAAACCAAAATTTGAGATTTAATGGTCAAAAATTCATCGGGATATTGAAACGGAGTTCCATCTATTCTGGGGGTTTGTTTGAAGGATATTGGGACTCTCTCAAGGAGTTGGTGGACAGAGCAATATGGTGGATTGGTCGCGATTGCCTCATTTACTTTTTCTAAGTATATTTAGTTCATTTAAACAAAAATTTTAGATTTGGGGGTCAAAAATTCACCGGGATATTGGAACGGAGTTCCATCTATTCCGGGGGTTCATAGAAGGATATTGGGACTCGATCAAAGAGTTGGTGGAGAAAGCAATCTGGTGGATTGGTCGCGATTGCCTCAAACAAATTTTCTAAGCAAATTTAATTCATTTAAACCAAAATTTGAGATTTAGTGGTCAAAAATTCATCGAGATATTGGAACGGAGTTCCATCTATTCTGGGGTTGCTTGAAGGATATTGGGACTCGCTCAAAGAGTTGGTGGAGAAAGCAATCTGGTGGATTGGTAGCGATTGCCTCAAACACATTTTCTAAGTAAATTTAGTTCATTTAAACCAAAATTTGAGATTTAGTGGTCAAAAATTCATCGAGATATTGGAACGGAGTTCCATCTATTCTGGGGGGTTGCTTGAAGGATATTGGGACTCGCTCAAAGAGTTGGTGGAAAAAGCAATCCGGTGGATTGATCGCGTTTGCCTCAATTACTTTTTCTTAGTATATTTAGTTCATTTAAACCAAAATTTTAGATATGGGGGTCAAAAATTCACCGGGATATTGGAACGGAGTTCCATCTATTCCGGGGGTTCGTAGAAGGATATTGGGACTCGCTCAAAGAGTTGGTGGAGAAAGCAATCTAGTGGATTGGTAGCGATTGCCTCAAACACATTTTCTAAGTAAATTTAGTTCATTTAAACAAAAAATTTGAGATTTAGGGGTCAAAAATTCACCGGGATATTGGAACGGAGTTCCATCTATTCTGGGGGTTTGTTTGAAGGATATTGGGACTCTCTCAAGGAGTTGGTGGACAAAGCAATCTGGTGGATTGGTCGCGATTGCCTCAATTACTTTTTCTAAGTATATTTAGTTCATTTAAACAAAAATTTTAGATTTGGGGGTCAAAAATTCATCGGGATATTGGAACGGAGTTCCATCTATTCCGGGGGTTCATAGAAGGATATTGGGACTCGCTAAAAGAGTTGGTGGAGAAAGCAATCTAGTGGATTGGTAGCGATTGCCTCAAACACATTTTCTAAGTAAATTTAGTTCATTTAAACAAAAAATTTGAGATTTAGGGGTCAAAAATTCATCGGGATATTGGAACGGAGTTTCATTTATTTCGGGGGTTCATAGAAGGATATTGGGACTCGATCAAAGAGTTGGTGGAGAAAGCAATCCAGTGGATTGGTAGCGATTGCCTCAAACACATTTTCTAAGTAAATTTAGTTCATTTAAACAAAAAATTTGAGGTTTAGGGGTCAAAAATTCATCGGGATATTGGAACGGAGTTCCATCTATTCTGGAGGGTTGCTAGAAGGATATTGGGACTCACTAAAAGAGTAGGTGGAGAAAGCAATCCGGTGGATTTGTCGCGATTGCCTCAAATACATTTTCTAAGTAAATTTAGTTCATTTAAACCAAGATTTGAGATTTAATGGTCAAAAATTCACCGGGATATTGGAACGGAGTTCCATCTATTCCGGGGGTTCATAGAAGGATATTGGGACTCGCTCAAAGAGTTGGTGGATAAAGCAATCTAGTGGATTGGTAGCGATTGCCTCAAACACATTTTCTAAGTAAATTTAGTTCATTTAAACAAAAAATTTGAGATTTAGGGGTCAAAAATTCATCGGGATATTGAAACGGAGTTCCATCTATTCTGAGGGGTTGTTCGAAGGATATTGGGACTCGCTCAAGGAGTTGGTGGACAAAGCAATCTGGTGGATTGGTCGCGATTGCCTCAATTTCTTTTTCTAAGTATATTTAGTTCATTTAAACCAAAATTTTAGATTTGGGGGTAAAAAATTTACCGGGATATTGGAATGGAGTTTCATCTATTTCGGGTGTTCATAGAAGGATATTGGGACTCGATCAAAGAGTTGGTGGAGAAAGCAATCCGGTGGATTGGTCGCGATTGCTACAAACACATTTTCTAAGTAAATTTAGTTCATTTAAACCAAGATTTGAGATTTAATGGTCAAAAATTCACCGGGATATTGGAACGGAGTTCCATCTATTCCGGGGGTTCATAGAAGGATATTGGGACTTGCTCAAAGAGTTGGTGGAGAAAGCAATCTAGTGGATTGGTAGCGATTGCCTCAAACACATTTTCTAAGTAAATTTAGTTCACTTAAACAAAAAATTTGAGATTTAGGGGTCAAAAATTCATCGGGATATTGGAACGGAGTTCCATCTATTCTAGGGGGTTGCTAGAAGGCTATTGGGACTCGCTAAAAGAGTAGGTGGAGAAAGCAATCCGGTGGATTTGTCGCGATTGCCTCAAACAAATTTTTTAAGTTAATTTAGTTCATTGAAAGCAAAATTTTAGATTTAGGGGTAAAAAATTCATCGGGATATTGAAATAGAGTTCCATCTATTCCGAGGGTTCATAGAAGGATATTGGGACACGCTCAAAGAGTAGGCGGAGAAAGCAATCCGGTGGATTGGTCGCGAATGCTTCAAACACATTTTCTAAGTAAATTTAGTTCATTTAAACCAAAATTTGAGATTTAATGGTCAAAAATTCATCAGGATATTGAAACGGAGTTCCATCTATTCTGGGTGTTTGTTTGAAGGATATTGGGACTCTTTCAAGGAGTTGGTGGACAAAGCAATCTGGTGGATTGGTCGCGATTGCCTCAATTACTTTTTCTAAGTATATTTAGTTCATTTAAACAAAAATTTTAGATTTGGGGGTCAAAAATTCACCGGGATATTGGAACGGAGTTCCATCTATTCCGGGGGTTCATAGAAGGATATTGGGACTCGATCAAAGAGTTGGTGGAGAAAGCAATCTGGTGGATTGGTCGCGATTGCCTCATACAAATTTTCTAAGTAAATTTAATTCAATTAAACCAAAATTTGAGATTTAGTGGTAAAAAATTCATCGAGATATTGGAACGGAGTTCTATCTATTCTGGGGGGTTGCTTGAAGGATATTAGGACTCGCTCAAAGAGTTGGTGGAAAAAGCAATCCGGTGGATTGGTCGCGTTTGCCTCAATTACTTTTTCTTAGTATATTTAGTTCATTTAAACCAAAATTTAAGATATGGGGGTCAAAAATTCACCGGGATATTGGAACGGAGTTCCATCTATTCTGGGGGGTTGCTAGAAGGATATTAGGACTCGCTAAAAGAGTAGGTGGAGAAAGCAATCCGGTGGATTTGTCGCGATTGCCTCAAACAAATTTTTTAAGTTAATTTAGTTCATTGAAAGCAAAATTTGAGATTTAGGGGTAAAAAATTCATCGGGATATTGAAACAGAGTTCCATCTATTCCGAGGATTCATAGAAGGATATTGGGACTCGCTCAAAGAGTAGGCGGAGAAAGCAATCCGGTGGATTGGTCGCGATTGCTTCAAACACATTTTCTAAGTAAATTTAGTTCATTTAAACCAAGATTTGAGATTTAATGGTCAAAAATTCACCGGGATATTGGAACGAAGTTCCATCTATTCCGGGGGTTCATAGAAGGATATTGGGACTCGCTCAAAGAGTTGGTGGAGAAAGCAATCTAGTGGATTGGTAGCGATTGCCTCAAACACATTTTCTAAGTAAATTTAGTTCATTTAAACAAAAAATTTGAGATTTAGGGGTCAAAAATTCATCGGGATATTGGAACGGAGTTCCATCTATTCTGGGGGGTTGCTAGAAGGATATTGGGACTCGCTAAAAGAGTAGGTGGTGAAAGCAATCCGGTGGATTTGTCGCAATTGCCTCAAACAAATTTTTTAAGTTAATTTAGTTCATTGAAAACAAAATTTGAGATTTAGGGGTAAAAAATTCATCGGGATATTGAAACAGAGTTCCATCTATTCCGAGGATTCATTGAAGGATATTGGGACTCGCTCAAAGAGTAGGCGGAGAAAGCAATCCGGTGGATTGGTCGCGATTGCTTCAAACACATTTTCTAAGTAAATTTAGTTCATTTAAACGAAAATTTGAGATTTAATGGTCAAAAATTCATCGGGATATTGGAACGGAGTTCCAACTATTCCGGGGGTTCGTTGAAGGATATTGGGACTCGCTCAAAGAGTTGGTGGAGAAAGCAATCCGGTGGATTGGTAGCGATTGCCTCAAACACATTTTCTAAGTAAATTTAGTTCATTTAAACAAGAAATTTGAGATTTAGGGGTCAAAAATTCATCGGGATATTGGAACGGAGTTCCATCTATTCTGGGATGTTCCTAGAAGGGTATTGGGACTCACTAAAAGAGTAGGTGGAGAAAGCAATCCGGTGGATTTGTCGCGATTGCCTCAAATACATTTTCTAAGTAAATTTAGTTCATTTAAACCAAGATTTGAGATTTAATGGTCAAAAATTCACCGGGATATTGGAACGGAGTTCCATCTATTCCGGGGGTTCAGAGAAGGATATTGGGACTCGCTCAAAGAGTTGGTGGATAAAACAATCTAGTGGATTGGTAGCGATTGCCTCAAACACATTTTCTAAGTAAATTTAGTTCATTTAAACAAAAAATTTGAGATTTAGGGGTCAAAAATTCATCGGGATATTGAAACGGAGTTCCATCTATTCTGGGGGGTTGTTTGAAGGATATTGGGACTCGATCAAAGAGTTGGTGGAGAAAGCAATCTGGTGGATTGGTAGCGATTGCCTCAAACACATTTTCTAAGTAAATTTAGTTCATTTAAACCAAAATTTGAGATTT
Source organism: Paratinospora sagittata (assembly GCA_035771175.1). NCBI lineage: Eukaryota > Viridiplantae > Streptophyta > Magnoliopsida > Ranunculales > Menispermaceae > Paratinospora > Paratinospora sagittata. Next base: position 41,708 of record JAYMFD010001933.1, on the reverse strand, counting down.
AATGGTCAAAAATTCATCGGGATATTGGAACGGAGTTCCATCTATTCCGGGGGTTCGTAGAAGGATATTGGGACTCGCTCAAAGAGTTGGTGGAGAAAGCAATCCGGTGGATTGGTAGCGATTGCCTCAAACACATTTTCTAAGTAAATTTAGTTCATTTAAACAAGAAATTTTAGATTTAGGGGTCAAAAATTCATCGGGATATTGGAACGGAGTTCCATCTATTCTGGGGGGTTGCTAGAAGGATATTGGGACTCGCTAAAAGAGTAGGTGGAGAAAGCAATCCGGTGGATTTGTCGCGATTGCCTCAAACAAATTTTTTAAGTTAATTTAGTTCATTGAAAGCAAAATTTGAGATTTAGGGGTAAAAAATTCATCGGGATATTGAAACAGAGTTCCATCTATTCCGAGGATTCATAGAAGGATATTGGGACTCGCTCAAAGAGTAGGCGGAGAAAGCAATCCGATGGATTGGTCGCGATTGCTTCAAACACATTTTCTAAGTAAATTTAGTTCATTTAAACCAAGATTTGAGATTTAATGGCCAAAAATTCACCGGGATGTTGGAACGGAGTTCCATCTATTCCAGGGGTTCATAGAAGGATATTGGGACTCGCTCAAAGAGTTGGTGGAGAAAGCAATCTAGTGGATTGGTAGCGATTGCCTCAAACACATTTTCTAAGTAAATTTAGTTCATTTAAACAAAAAATTTGAGATTTAGGGGTCAAAAATTCATCGGGATATTGGAACGGAGTTTCATCTATTTCGTGGGTTCATAGAAGGATATTGGGACTCGATCAAAGAGTTGGTGGAGAAAGCAATCCGGTGGATTGGTCGCGATTGCTTCAAACACATTTTCTAAGTAAATTTAGTTCATTTAAACCAAGATTTGAGATTTAATGGTCAAAAATTCACCGGGATATTGGAACGAAGTTCCATCTATTCCGGGGGTTCATAGAAGGATATTGGGACTCGCTCAAAGAGTTGGTGGAGAAAGCAATCTAGTGGATTGGTAGCGATTGCCTCAAACACATTTCCTAAGTAAATTTAGTTCATTTAAACAAAAAATTTGAGATTTAGGGGTCAAAAATTCATCGGGATATTGGAACGGAGTTCCATCTATTCTGGGGGGTTGCTAGAAGGATATTGGGACTCGCTAAAAGAGTAGGTGGAGAAAGCAATCCGGTGGATTTGTCGCGATTGCCTCAAACAAATTTTTTAAGTTAATTTAGTTCATTGAAAGCAAAATTTGAGATTTATGGGTAAAAAATTCATCGGGATATTGAAACAAAGTTCCATCTATTTCGAGGATTCAAAGAAGGATATTGGGACTCGCTTAAAGAGTAGGCGGAGAACGCAATTCGGTGGATTGGTCGCGATTGCTTCAAACACATTTTCTAAGTAAATTTAGTTTATTTAAACCAAAATTTGAGATTTAATGGTCAAAAATTCATCGGGATATTGAAACGGAGTTCCATCTATTCTGGGGGTTTGTTTGAAGGATATTGGGACTCTCTCAAGGAGTTGGTGGACAGAGCAATATGGTGGATTGGTCGCGATTGCCTCATTTACTTTTTCTAAGTATATTTAGTTCATTTAAACAAAAATTTTAGATTTGGGGGTCAAAAATTCACCGGGATATTGGAACGGAGTTCCATCTATTCCGGGGGTTCATAGAAGGATATTGGGACTCGATCAAAGAGTTGGTGGAGAAAGCAATCTGGTGGATTGGTCGCGATTGCCTCAAACAAATTTTCTAAGCAAATTTAATTCATTTAAACCAAAATTTGAGATTTAGTGGTCAAAAATTCATCGAGATATTGGAACGGAGTTCCATCTATTCTGGGGTTGCTTGAAGGATATTGGGACTCGCTCAAAGAGTTGGTGGAGAAAGCAATCTGGTGGATTGGTAGCGATTGCCTCAAACACATTTTCTAAGTAAATTTAGTTCATTTAAACCAAAATTTGAGATTTAGTGGTCAAAAATTCATCGAGATATTGGAACGGAGTTCCATCTATTCTGGGGGGTTGCTTGAAGGATATTGGGACTCGCTCAAAGAGTTGGTGGAAAAAGCAATCCGGTGGATTGATCGCGTTTGCCTCAATTACTTTTTCTTAGTATATTTAGTTCATTTAAACCAAAATTTTAGATATGGGGGTCAAAAATTCACCGGGATATTGGAACGGAGTTCCATCTATTCCGGGGGTTCGTAGAAGGATATTGGGACTCGCTCAAAGAGTTGGTGGAGAAAGCAATCTAGTGGATTGGTAGCGATTGCCTCAAACACATTTTCTAAGTAAATTTAGTTCATTTAAACAAAAAATTTGAGATTTAGGGGCCAAAAATTCACCGGGATATTGGAACGGAGTTCCATCTATTCTGGGGGTTTGTTTGAAGGATATTGGGACTCTCTCAAGGAGTTGGTGGACAAAGCAATCTGGTGGATTGGTCGCGATTGCCTCAATTACTTTTTCTAAGTATATTTAGTTCATTTAAACAAAAATTTTAGATTTGGGGGTCAAAAATTTATCGGGATATTGGAACGGAGTTCCATCTATTCCAGGGGTTCATAGAAGGATATTGGGACTCGATCAAAGAGTTGGTGGAGAAAGCAATATGGTGGATTGGTCGCGATTGCCTCAAACAAATTTTTTAAGTAAATTTAATTCATTTAAACCAAAATTTGAGATTTAGTGGTCAAAAATTCATCGAGATATTGGAACGGAGTTCCATCTATTCTGGGGGGTTGCTTGAAGGATATTGGGACTCGCTCAAACAGTTGGTGGAGAAAGCAATCCGGTGGATTGGTAGCGAATGCCTCAAACACATTTTCTAAGTAAATTTAGTTTATTTAAACAAAAAATTTGAGATTTAGGGGTCAAAAATTCATCGGGATATTGGAATGGAGTTCCATCTATTCTGGGGGGTTGCCAGAAGGATATTGGGACTCACTAAAAGAGCAGGTGGAGAAAGCAATCCGGTGGATTTGTCGCAATTGCCTCAAGCACATTTTCTAAGTAAATTTAGTTCTTTTAAACCAAGATTTGAGATTTAATGGTCAAAAATTCACCGGGATATTGGAACGGACTTCCATCTATTCCGGGGGTTCATAGAAGGATATTGGGACTCGCTAAAAGAGTTGGTGGAGAAAGCAATCTAGTGGATTGGTAGCGATTGCCTCAAACACATTTTCTAAGTAAATTTAGTTCATTTAAACAAAAAATTTGAGATTTAGGGGTCAAAAATTCATCGGGATATTGGAACGGAGTTTCATTTATTTCGGGGGTTCATAGAAGGATATTGGGACTCGATCAAAGAGTTGGTGGAGAAAGCAATCCAGTGGATTGGTAGCGATTGCCTCAAATACATTTTCTAAGTAAATTTAGTTCATTTAAACAAAAAATTTGAGGTTTAGGGGTCAAAAATTCATCGGGATATTGGAACGGAGTTCCATCTATTCTGGGGGGTTGCTAGAAGGATATTGGGACTCACTAAAAGAGTAGGTGGAGAAAGCAATCCGGTGGATTTGTCGCGATTGCCTCAAATACATTTTCTAAGTAAATTTAGTTCATTTAAACCAAGATTTGAGATTTAATGGTCAAAAATTCACCGGGATATTGGAACGGAGTTCCATCTATTCCGGGGGTTCATAGAAGGATATTGGGACTCGCTCAAAGAGTTGGTGGATAAAGCAATCTAGTGGATTGGTAGCGATTGCCTCAAACACATTTTCTAAGTAAATTTAGTTCATTTAAACAAAAAATTTGAGATTTAGGGGTCAAAAATTCATCGGGATATTGAAACGGAGTTCCATCTATTCTGGGGGGTTGTTCGAAGGATATTGGGACTCGCTCAAGGAGTTGGTGGACAAAGCAATCTGGTGGATTGGTCGCGATTGCCTCAATTTCTTTTTCTAAGTATATTTAGTTCATTTAAACCAAAATTTTAGATTTGGGGGTAAAAAATTTACCGGGATATTGGAATGGAGTTTCATCTATTTCGGGTGTTCATAGAAGGATATTGGGACTCGATCAAAGAGTTGGTGGAGAAAGCAATCCGGTGGATTGGTCGCGATTGCTACAAACACATTTTCTAAGTAAATTTAGTTCATTTAAACCAAGATTTGAGATTTAATGGTCAAAAATTCACCGGGATATTGGAACGGAGTTCCATCTATTCCGGGGGTTCATAGAAGGATATTGGGACTTGCTCAAAGAGTTGGTGGAGAAAGCAATCTAGTGGATTGGTAGCGATTGCCTCAAACACATTTTCTAAGTAAATTTAGTTCACTTAAACAAAAAATTTGAGATTTAGGGGTCAAAAATTCATCGGGATATTGGAACGGAGTTCCATCTATTCTAGGGGGTTGCTAGAAGGCTATTGGGACTCGCTAAAAGAGTAGGTGGAGAAAGCAATCCGGTGGATTTGTCGCGATTGCCTCAAACAAATTTTTTAAGTTAATTTAGTTCATTGAAAGCAAAATTTTAGATTTAGGGGTAAAAAATTCATCGGGATATTGAAATAGAGTTCCATCTATTCCGAGGGTTCATAGAAGGATATTGGGACACGCTCAAAGAGTAGGCGGAGAAAGCAATCCGGTGGATTGGTCGCGAATGCTTCAAACACATTTTCTAAGTAAATTTAGTTCATTTAAACCAAAATTTGAGATTTAATGGTCAAAAATTCATCAGGATATTGAAACGGAGTTCCATCTATTCTGGGTGTTTGTTTGAAGGATATTGGGACTCTTTCAAGGAGTTGGTGGACAAAGCAATCTGGTGGATTGGTCGCGATTGCCTCAATTACTTTTTCTAAGTATATTTAGTTCATTTAAACAAAAATTTTAGATTTGGGGGTCAAAAATTCACCGGGATATTGGAACGGAGTTCCATCTATTCCGGGGGTTCATAGAAGGATATTGGGACTCGATCAAAGAGTTGGTGGAGAAAGCAATCTGGTGGATTGGTCGCGATTGCCTCATACAAATTTTCTAAGTAAATTTAATTCAATTAAACCAAAATTTGAGATTTAGTGGTAAAAAATTCATCGAGATATTGGAACGGAGTTCTATCTATTCTGGGGGGTTGCTTGAAGGATATTAGGACTCGCTCAAAGAGTTGGTGGAAAAAGCAATCCGGTGGATTGGTCGCGTTTGCCTCAATTACTTTTTCTTAGTATATTTAGTTCATTTAAACCAAAATTTAAGATATGGGGGTCAAAAATTCACCGGGATATTGGAACGGAGTTCCATCTATTCCGGGGGTTCGTAGAAGGATATTGTGACTCGCTCAAAGAGTAGGTGGAGAAAGCAATCTAGTGGATTGGTAGCGATTGCCTCAAACAAATTTTTTAAGTTAATTTAGTTCATTGAAAGCAAAATTTGAGATTTAGGGGTAAAAAATTCATCGGGATATTGAAACAGAGTTCCATCTATTCCGAGGATTCATAGAAGGATATTGGGACTCGCTCAAAGAGTAGGCGGAGAAAGCAATCCGGTGGATTGGTCGCGATTGCTTCAAACACATTTTCTAAGTAAATTTAGTTCATTTAAACCAAGATTTGAGATTTAATGGTCAAAAATTCACCGGGATATTGGAACGAAGTTCCATCTATTCCGGGGGTTCATAGAAGGATATTGGGACTCGCTCAAAGAGTTGGTGGAGAAAGCAATCTAGTGGATTGGTAGCGATTGCCTCAAACACATTTTCTAAGTAAATTTAGTTCATTTAAACAAAAAATTTGAGATTTAGGGGTCAAAAATTCATCGGGATATTGGAACGGAGTTCCATCTATTCTGGGGGGTTGCTAGAAGGATATTGGGACTCGCTAAAAGAGTAGGTGGTGAAAGCAATCCGGTGGATTTGTCGCAATTGCCTCAAACAAATTTTTTAAGTTAATTTAGTTCATTGAAAACAAAATTTGAGATTTAGGGGTAAAAAATTCATCGGGATATTGAAACAGAGTTCCATCTATTCCGAGGATTCATTGAAGGATATTGGGACTCGCTCAAAGAGTAGGCGGAGAAAGCAATCCGGTGGATTGGTCGCGATTGCTTCAAACACATTTTCTAAGTAAATTTAGTTCATTTAAACGAAAATTTGAGATTTAATGGTCAAAAATTCATCGGGATATTGGAACGGAGTTCCATCTATTCCGGGGGTTCGTTGAAGGATATTGGGACTCGCTCAAAGAGTTGGTGGAGAAAGCAATCCGGTGGATTGGTAGCGATTGCCTCAAACACATTTTCTAAGTAAATTTAGTTCATTTAAACAAGAAATTTGAGATTTAGGGGTCAAAAATTCATCGGGATATTGGAACGGAGTTCCATCTATTCTGGGATGTTCCTAGAAGGGTATTGGGACTCACTAAAAGAGTAGGTGGAGAAAGCAATCCGGTGGATTTGTCGCGATTGCCTCAAATACATTTTCTAAGTAAATTTAGTTCATTTAAACCAAGATTTGAGATTTAATGGTCAAAAATTCACCGGGATATTGGAACGGAGTTCCATCTATTCCGGGGGTTCAGAGAAGGATATTGGGACTCGCTCAAAGAGTTGGTGGATAAAACAATCTAGTGGATTGGTAGCGATTGCCTCAAACACATTTTCTAAGTAAATTTAGTTCATTTAAACAAAAAATTTGAGATTTAGGGGTCAAAAATTCATCAGGATATTGAAACGGAGTTCCATCTATTCTGGGGGGTTGTTTGAAGGATATTGGGACTCGATCAAAGAGTTGGTGGAGAAAGCAATCTGGTGGATTGGTAGCGATTGCCTCAAACACATTTTCTAAGTAAATTTAGTTCATTTAAACCAAAATTTGAGATTTAATGGTCAAAAATTCATCGGGATATTGGAACGGAGTTCCATCTATTCCGGGGGTTCGTAGAAGGATATTGGGACTCGCTCAAAGAGTTGGTGGAGAAAGCAATCCGGTGGATTGGTAGCGATTGCCTCAAACACATTTTCTAAGTAAATTTAGTTCATTTAAACAAGAAATTTTAGATTTAGGGGTCAAAAATTCATCGGGATATTGGAACGGAGTTCCATCTATTCTGGGGGGTTGCTAGAAGGATATTGGGACTCGCTAAAAGAGTAGGTGGAGAAAGCAATCCGGTGGATTTGTCGCGATTGCCTCAAACAAATTTTTTAAGTTAATTTAGTTCATTGAAAGCAAAATTTGAGATTTAGGGGTAAAAAATTCATCGGGATATTGAAACAGAGTTCCATCTATTCCGAGGATTCATAGAAGGATATTGGGACTCGCTCAAAGAGTAGGCGGAGAAAGCAATCCGATGGATTGGTCGCGATTGCTTCAAACACATTTTCTAAGTAAATTTAGTTCATTTAAACCAAGATTTGAGATTTAATGGCCAAAAATTCACCGGGATGTTGGAACGGAGTTCCATCTATTCCAGGGGTTCATAGAAGGATATTGGGACTCGCTCAAAGAGTTGGTGGAGAAAGCAATCTAGTGGATTGGTAGCGATTGCCTCAAACACATTTTCTAAGTAAATTTAGTTCATTTAAACAAAAAATTTGAGATTTAGGGGTCAAAAATTCATCGGGATATTGGAACGGAGTTTCATCTATTTCGTGGGTTCATAGAAGGATATTGGGACTCGATCAAAGAGTTGGTGGAGAAAGCAATCCGGTGGATTGGTCGCGATTGCTTCAAACACATTTTCTAAGTAAATTTAGTTCATTTAAACCAAGATTTGAGATTTAATGGTCAAAAATTCACCGGGATATTGGAACGAAGTTCCATCTATTCCGGGGGTTCATAGAAGGATATTGGGACTCGCTCAAAGAGTTGGTGGAGAAAGCAATCTAGTGGATTGGTAGCGATTGCCTCAAACACATTTCCTAAGTAAATTTAGTTCATTTAAACAAAAAATTTGAGATTTAGGGGTCAAAAATTCATCGGGATATTGGAACGGAGTTCCATCTATTCTGGGGGGTTGCTAGAAGGATATTGGGACTCGCTAAAAGAGTAGGTGGAGAAAGCAATCCGGTGGATTTGTCGCGATTGCCTCAAACAAATTTTTTAAGTTAATTTAGTTCATTGAAAGCAAAATTTGAGATTTATGGGTAAAAAATTCATCGGGATATTGAAACAAAGTTCCATCTATTTCGAGGATTCAAAGAAGGATATTGGGACTCGCTTAAAGAGTAGGCGGAGAACGCAATTCGGTGGATTGGTCGCGATTGCTTCAAACACATTTTCTAAGTAAATTTAGTTTATTTAAACCAAAATTTGAGATTTAATGGTCAAAAATTCATCGGGATATTGAAACGGAGTTCCATCTATTCTGGGGGTTTGTTTGAAGGATATTGGGACTCTCTCAAGGAGTTGGTGGACAGAGCAATATGGTGGATTGGTCGCGATTGCCTCATTTACTTTTTCTAAGTATATTTAGTTCATTTAAACAAAAATTTTAGATTTGGGGGTCAAAAATTCACCGGGATATTGGAACGGAGTTCCATCTATTCCGGGGGTTCATAGAAGGATATTGGGACTCGATCAAAGAGTTGGTGGAGAAAGCAATCTGGTGGATTGGTCGCGATTGCCTCAAACAAATTTTCTAAGCAAATTTAATTCATTTAAACCAAAATTTGAGATTTAGTGGTCAAAAATTCATCGAGATATTGGAACGGAGTTCCATCTATTCTGGGGTTGCTTGAAGGATATTGGGACTCGCTCAAAGAGTTGGTGGAGAAAGCAATCTGGTGGATTGGTAGCGATTGCCTCAAACACATTTTCTAAGTAAATTTAGTTCATTTAAACCAAAATTTGAGATTTAGTGGTCAAAAATTCATCGAGATATTGGAACGGAGTTCCATCTATTCTGGGGGGTTGCTTGAAGGATATTGGGACTCGCTCAAAGAGTTGGTGGAAAAAGCAATCCGGTGGATTGATCGCGTTTGCCTCAATTACTTTTTCTTAGTATATTTAGTTCATTTAAACCAAAATTTTAGATATGGGGGTCAAAAATTCACCGGGATATTGGAACGGAGTTCCATCTATTCCGGGGGTTCGTAGAAGGATATTGGGACTCGCTCAAAGAGTTGGTGGAGAAAGCAATCTAGTGGATTGGTAGCGATTGCCTCAAACACATTTTCTAAGTAAATTTAGTTCATTTAAACAAAAAATTTGAGATTTAGGGGTCAAAAATTCACCGGGATATTGGAACGGAGTTCCATCTATTCTGGGGGTTTGTTTGAAGGATATTGGGACTCTCTCAAGGAGTTGGTGGACAAAGCAATCTGGTGGATTGGTCGCGATTGCCTCAATTACTTTTTCTAAGTATATTTAGTTCATTTAAACAAAAATTTTAGATTTGGGGGTCAAAAATTCATCGGGATATTGGAACGGAGTTCCATCTATTCCAGGGGTTCATAGAAGGATATTGGGACTCGATCAAAGAGTTGGTGGAGAAAGCAATATGGTGGATTGGTCGCGATTGCCTCAAACAAATTTTTTAAGTAAATTTAATTCATTTAAACCAAAATTTGAGATTTAGTGGTCAAAAATTCATCGAGATATTGGAACGGAGTTCCATCTATTCTGGGGGGTTGCTTGAAGGATATTGGGACTCGCTCAAACAGTTGGTGGAGAAAGCAATCCGGTGGATTGGTAGCGAATGCCTCAAACACATTTTCTAAGTAAATTTAGTTTATTTAAACAAAAAATTTGAGATTTAGGGGTCAAAAATTCATCGGGATATTGGAATGGAGTTCCATCTATTCTGGGGGGTTGCCAGAAGGATATTGGGACTCACTAAAAGAGCAGGTGGAGAAAGCAATCCGGTGGATTTGTCGCAATTGCCTCAAGCACATTTTCTAAGTAAATTTAGTTCTTTTAAACCAAGATTTGAGATTTAATGGTCAAAAATTCACCGGGATATTGGAACGGACTTCCATCTATTCCGGGGGTTCATAGAAGGATATTGGGACTCGCTAAAAGAGTTGGTGGAGAAAGCAATCTAGTGGATTGGTAGCGATTGCCTCAAACACATTTTCTAAGTAAATTTAGTTCATTTAAACAAAAAATTTGAGATTTAGGGGTCAAAAATTCATCGGGATATTGGAACGGAGTTTCATTTATTTCGGGGGTTCATAGAAGGATATTGGGACTCGATCAAAGAGTTGGTGGAGAAAGCAATCCAGTGGATTGGTAGCGATTGCCTCAAACACATTTTCTAAGTAAATTTAGTTCATTTAAACAAAAAATTTGAGGTTTAGGGGTCAAAAATTCATCGGGATATTGGAACGGAGTTCCATCTATTCTGGGGGGTTGCTAGAAGGATATTGGGACTCACTAAAAGAGTAGGTGGAGAAAGCAATCCGGTGGATTTGTCGCGATTGCCTCAAATACATTTTCTAAGTAAATTTAGTTCATTTAAACCAAGATTTGAGATTTAATGGTCAAAAATTCACCGGGATATTGGAACGGAGTTCCATCTATTCCGGGGGTTCATAGTAGGATATTGGGACTCGCTCAAAGAGTTGGTGGATAAAGCAATCTAGTGGATTGGTAGCGATTGCCTCAAACACATTTTCTAAGTAAATTTAGTTCATTTAAACAAAAAATTTGAGATTTAGGGGTCAAAAATTCATCGGGATATTGGAATGGAGTTCCATCTATTCTGGGGGGTTGCCAGAAGGATATTGGGACTCACTAAAAGAGCAGGTGGAGAAAGCAATCCGGTGGATTTGTCGCAATTGCCTCAAGCACATTTTCTAAGTAAATTTAGTTCTTTTAAACCAAGATTTGAGATTTAATGGTCAAAAATTCACCGGGATATTGGAACGGACTTCCATCTATTCCGGGGGTTCATAGAAGGATATTGGGACTCGCTAAAAGAGTTGGTGGAGAAAGCAATCTAGTGGATTGGTAGCGATTGCCTCAAACACATTTCCTAAGTAAATTTAGTTCATTTAAACAAAAAATTTGAGATTTAGGGGTCAAAAATTCATCGGGATATTGGAACGGAGTTCCATCTATTCTGGGGGGTTGCTAGAAGGATATTGGGACTCGCTAAAAGAGTAGGTGGAGAAAGCAATCCGGTGGATTTGTCGCGATTGCCTCAAACAAATTTTTTAAGTTAATTTAGTTCATTGAAAGCAAAATTTGAGATTTATGGGTAAAAAATTCATCGGGATATTGAAACAAAGTTCCATCTATTTCGAGGATTCAAAGAAGGATATTGGGACTCGCTTAAAGAGTAGGCGGAGAACGCAATTCGGTGGATTGGTCGCGATTGCTTCAAACACATTTTCTAAGTAAATTTAGTTTATTTAACCCAAAATTTGAGATTTAATGGTCAAAAATTCATCGGGATATTGAAACGGAGTTCCATCTATTCTGGGGGTTTGTTTGAAGGATATTGGGACTCTCTCAAGGAGTTGGTGGACAGAGCAATATGGTGGATTGGTCGCGATTGCCTCATTTACTTTTTCTAAGTATATTTAGTTCATTTAAACAAAAATTTTAGATTTGGGGGTCAAAAATTCACCGGGATATTGGAACGGAGTTCCATCTATTCCGGGGGTTCATAGAAGGATATTGGGACTCGATCAAAGAGTTGGTGGAGAAAGCAATCTGGTGGATTGGTCGCGATTGCCTCAAACAAATTTTCTAAGCAAATTTAATTCATTTAAACCAAAATTTGAGATTTAGTGGTCAAAAATTCATCGAGATATTGGAACGGAGTTCCATCTATTCTGGGGTTGCTTGAAGGATATTGGGACTCGCTCAAAGAGTTGGTGGAGAAAGCAATCTGGTGGATTGGTAGCGATTGCCTCAAACACATTTTCTAAGTAAATTTAGTTCATTTAAACCAAAATTTGAGATTTAGTGGTCAAAAATTCATCGAGATATTGGAACGGAGTTCCATCTATTCTGGGGGGTTGCTTGAAGGATATTGGGACTCGCTCAAAGAGTTGGTGGAAAAAGCAATCCGGTGGATTGATCGCGTTTGCCTCAATTACTTTTTCTTAGTATATTTAGTTCATTTAAACCAAAATTTTAGATATGGGGGTCAAAAATTCACCGGGATATTGGAACGGAGTTCCATCTATTCCGGGGGTTCGTAGAAGGATATTGGGACTCGCTCAAAGAGTTGGTGGAGAAAGCAATCTAGTGGATTGGTAGCGATTGCCTCAAACACATTTTCTAAGTAAATTTAGTTCATTTAACCAAAAAATTTGAGATTTAGGGGTCAAAAATTCACCGGGATATTGGAACGGAGTTCCATCTATTCTGGGGGTTTGTTTGAAGGATATTGGGACTCTCTCAAGGAGTTGGTGGACAAAGCAATCTGGTGGATTGGTCGCGATTGCCTCAATTACTTTTTCTAAGTATATTTAGTTCATTTAAACAAAAATTTTAGATTTGGGGGTCAAAAATTCATCGGGATATTGGAACGGAGTTCCATCTATTCCAGGGGTTCATAGAAGGATATTGGGACTCGATCAAAGAGTTGGTGGAGAAAGCAATATGGTGGATTGGTCGCGATTGCCTCAAACAAATTTTTTAAGTAAATTTAATTCATTTAAACCAAAATTTGAGATTTAGTGGTCAAAAATTCATCGAGATATTGGAACGGAGTTCCATCTATTCTGGGGGGTTGCTTGAAGGATATTGGGACTCGCTCAAACAGTTGGTGGAGAAAGCAATCCGGTGGATTGGTAGCGAATGCCTCAAACACATTTTCTAAGTAAATTTAGTTTATTTAAACAAAAAATTTGAGATTTAGGGGTCAAAAATTCATCGGGATATTGGAATGGAGTTCCATCTATTCTGGGGGGTTGCCAGAAGGATATTGGGACTCACTAAAAGAGCAGGTGGAGAAAGCAATCCGGTGGATTTGTCGCAATTGCCTCAAGCACATTTTCTAAGTAAATTTAGTTCTTTTAAACCAAGATTTGAGATTTAATGGTCAAAAATTCACCGGGATATTGGAACGGACTTCCATCTATTCCGGGGGTTCATAGAAGGATATTGGGACTCGCTAAAAGAGTTGGTGGAGAAAGCAATCTAGTGGATTGGTAGCGATTGCCTCAAACACATTTTCTAAGTAAATTTAGTTCATTTAAACAAAAAATTTGAGATTTAGGGGTCAAAAATTCATCGGGATATTGGAACGGAGTTTCATTTATTTCGGGGGTTCATAGAAGGATATTGGGACTCGATCAAAGAGTTGGTGGAGAAAGCAATCCAGTGGATTGGTAGCGATTGCCTCAAACACATTTTCTAAGTAAATTTAGTTCATTTAAACAAAAAATTTGAGGTTTAGGGGTCAAAAATTCATCGGGATATTGGAACGGAGTTCCATCTATTCTGGGGGGTTGCTAGAAGGATATTGGGACTCACTAAAAGAGTAGGTGGAGAAAGCAATCCGGTGGATTTGTCGCGATTGCCTCAAATACATTTTCTAAGTAAATTTAGTTCATTTAAACCAAGATTTGAGATTTAATGGTCAAAAATTCACCGGGATATTGGAACGGAGTTCCATCTATTCCGGGGGTTCATAGTAGGATATTGGGACTCGCTCAAAGAGTTGGTGGATAAAGCAATCTAGTGGATTGGTAGCGATTGCCTCAAACACATTTTCTAAGTAAATTTAGTTCATTTAAACAAAAAATTTGAGATTTAGGGGTCAAAAATTCATCGGGATATTGAAACGGAGTTCCATCTATTCTGGGGGGTTGTTCGAAGGATATTGGGACTCGCTCAAGGAGTTGGTGGACAAAGCAATCTGGTGGATTGGTCGCGATTGCCTCAATTTCTTTTTCTAAGTATATTTAGTTCATTTAAACCAAAATTTTAGATTTGGGGGTAAAAAATTTACCGGGATATTGGAATGGAGTTTCATCTATTTCGGGTGTTCATAGAAGGATATTGGGACTCGATCAAAGAGTTGGTGGAGAAAGCAATCCGGTGGATTGGTCGCGATTGCTACAAACACATTTTCTAAGTAAATTTAGTTCATTTAAACCAAGATTTGAGATTTAATGGTCAAAAATTCACCGGGATATTGGAACGGAGTTCCATCTATTCCGGGGGTTCATAGAAGGATATTGGGACTTGCTCAAAGAGTTGGTGGAGAAAGCAATCTAGTGGATTGGTAGCGATTGCCTCAAACACATTTTCTAAGTAAATTTAGTTCACTTAAACAAAAAATTTGAGATTTAGGGGTCAAAAATTCATCGGGATATTGGAACGGAGTTCCATCTATTCTAGGGGGTTGCTAGAAGGCTATTGGGACTCGCTAAAAGAGTAGGTGGAGAAAGCAATCCGGTGGATTTGTCGCGATTGCCTCAAACAAATTTTTTAAGTTAATTTAGTTCATTGAAAGCAAAATTTTAGATTTAGGGGTAAAAAATTCATCGGGATATTGAAATAGAGTTCCATCTATTCCGAGGGTTCATAGAAGGATATTGGGACACGCTCAAAGAGTAGGCGGAGAAAGCAATCCGGTGGATTGGTCGCGAATGCTTCAAACACATTTTCTAAGTAAATTTAGTTCATTTAAACCAAAATTTGAGATTTAATGGTCAAAAATTCATCAGGATATTGAAACGGAGTTCCATCTATTCTGGGTGTTTGTTTGAAGGATATTGGGACTCTTTCAAGGAGTTGGTGGACAAAGCAATCTGGTGGATTGGTCGCGATTGCCTCAATTACTTTTTCTAAGTATATTTAGTTCATTTAAACAAAAATTTTAGATTTGGGGGTCAAAAATTCACCGGGATATTGGAACGGAGTTCCATCTATTCCGGGGGTTCATAGAAGGATATTGGGACTCGATCAAAGAGTTGGTGGAGAAAGCAATCTGGTGGATTGGTCGCGATTGCCTCATACAAATTTTCTAAGTAAATTTAATTCAATTAAACCAAAATTTGAGATTTAGTGGTAAAAAATTCATCGAGATATTGGAACGGAGTTCTATCTATTCTGGGGGGTTGCTTGAAGGATATTAGGACTCGCTCAAAGAGTTGGTGGAAAAAGCAATCCGGTGGATTGGTCGCGTTTGCCTCAATTACTTTTTCTTAGTATATTTAGTTCATTTAAACCAAAATTTAAGATATGGGGGTCAAAAATTCACCGGGATATTGGAACGGAGTTCCATCTATTCCGGGGGTTCGTAGAAGGATATTGTGACTCGCTCAAAGAGTTGGTGGAGAAAGCAATCTAGTGGATTGGTAGCGATTGCCTCAAACACATTTTCTAAGTAAATTTAGTTCATTTAAACAAAAAATTTGAGATTTAGGGGTCAAAAATTCACCGGGATATCGGAACGGAGTTCCATCTATTCTGGGGGTTTGTTTGAAGGATATTGGGACTCTCTCAAGGAGTTGGTGGACAAAGCAATCTGGTGGATTGGTCGCGATTGCCTCAATTACTTTCTCTAAGTATATTTAGTTCATTTAAACAAAAATTTTAGATTTGGGGGTCAAAAATTCACCGGGATATTGAAACGGAGTTCCTTCTATTCCGGGGGTTCATAGAAGGATATTGGGACTCGATCAAAGAGTTGGTGGAGAAAGCAATCTGTTGGATTGGTCGCGATTGCCTCAAACAAATTTTCTAAGTAAATTTAATTCATTTAAACCAAAATTTGAGATTTAGTGGTCAAAAATTCATCGAGATATTGGAACGGAGTTCCATCTATTCTGGGGGGTTGCTAGAAGGATATTGGGACTCACTAAAAGAGTAGGTGGAGAAAGCAATCCGGTGGATTTGTCGCGATTGCCTCAAACACATTTTCTAAGTAAATTTAGTTCATTTAAACCAAGATTTGAGATTTAATGGCCAAAAATTCACCGGGATATTGGAACGGAGTTCCATCTATTCCGGGGGTTCATAGAAGGATATTGGGACTCGCTAAAAGAGTTGGTGGAGAAAGCAATCTAGTGGATTGGTAACGATTGCCTCAAACACATTTTCTAAGTAAATTTAGTTCATTTAAACAAAAAATTTGAGATTTAGGGGTCAAAAATTCATCGGGATATTGGAACGGAGTTTCATCTATTTCGGGGGTTCATAGAAGGATATTGGGACTCGATCAAAGAGTTGGTGGAGAAAGCAATCCGGTGGATTGGTCGCGATTGCTTCAAACACATTTTCTAAGTAAATTTAGTTCATTTAAACCAAGATTTGAGATTTAATGGTCAAAAATTCACCGGGATATTGGAACGGAGTTCCATCTATTCCGGGGGTTCATAGAAGGATATTGGGACTCGCTCAAAGAGTTGGTGGAGAAAGCAATCTAGTGGATTGGTAGCGATTGCCTCAAACACATTTCCTAAGTAAATTTAGTTCATTTAAACAAAAAATTTGAGATTTAGGGGTCAAAAATTCATCGGGATATTGGAACGGAGTTCCATCTATTCTGGGGGGTTGCTAGAAGGAAATTGGGACTCGCTAAAAGAGTAGGTGGAGAAAGCAATCCGGTGGATTTGTCGCGATTGCCTCAAACAAATTTTTTTAGTTAATTTAGTTCATTGAAAGCAAAATTTGAGATTTATGGGTAAAAAATTCATCGGGATATTGAAACAAAGTTCCATCTATTCCGAGGATTCAAAGAAGGATATTGGGACTCGCTTAAAGAGTAGGCGGAGAAAGCAATTCGGTGGATTGGTCGCGATTGCTTCAAACACATTTTCTAAGTAAATTTAGTTCATTTAAACCAAAATTTGAGATTTAATGGTCAAAAATTCATCGGGATATTGAAACGGAGTTCCATCTATTCTGGGGGTTTGTTTGAAGGATATTGGGACTCTCTCAAGTAGTTGGTGGACAAAGCAATATGGTGGATTGGTCGCGATTGCCTCAATTACTTTTTCTAAGTATATTTAGTTCATTTACACAAAAATTTTAGATTTGGGGGTCAAACATTCACCGGGATATTGGAACGGAGTTCCATCTATTCCGGGGGTTCATAGAAGGATATTGGGACTCGATCAAAGAGTTGGTGGAGAAAGCAATCCGGTGGATTGGTCGCTATTGCTTCAAACACATTTTCTAAGTAAATTTAGTTCATTTAAACCAAGATTTGAGATTTAATGGTCAAAAATTCACCGGGATATTGGAACGGAGTTCCATCTATTCCGGGGGTTCATAGAAGGATATTGGGACTCGCTCAAAGAGTTGGTGGAGAAAGCAATCTAGTGGATTGGTAGCGATTGCCTCAAACACATTTCCTGAGTAAATTTAGTTCATTTAAACAAAAAATTTGAGATTTAGGGGTCAAAAATTCATCGAGATATTGGAACGGAGTTCCATCTATTCTGGGGGTTGCTAGAAGGATATTGGGACTCGCTAAAAGAGTAGGTGGAGAAAGCAATCCGGTGGATTTGTCGCGATTGCCTCAAACAAATTTTTTTAGTTAATTTAGTTCATTGAAAGCAAAATTTGAGATTTATGGGTAAAAAATTCTTCGGGATATTGAAACAAAGTTCCATCTATTCCGAGGATTCAAAGAAGGATATTGGGACTCGCTTAAAGAGTAGGCGGAGAAAGCAATTCGGTGGATTGGTCGCGATTGCTTCAAACACATTTTCTAAGTAAATTTAGTTCATTTAAACCAAAATTTGAGATTTAATGGTCAAAAATTCATCGGGATATTGAAACGGAGTTCCATCTATTCTGGGGGTTTGTTTGAAGGATATTGGGACTCTCTCAAGGAGTTGGTGGACAAAGCAATATGGTGGATTGGTCGCGATTGCCTCAATTACTTTTTCTAAGTATATTTAGTTCATTTACACAAAAATTTTAGATTTGGGGGTCAAACATTCACCGGGATATTGGAACGGAGTTCCATCTATTCCGGGGGTTCATAGAAGGATATTGGGACTCGATCAAAGAGTTGGTGGAGAAAGCAATCTGGTGGATTCGTAGCGATTGCCTCAAACACATTTTCTAAGTAAATTTAGTTCATTGAAACAAAAAATTTGAGATTTAGGGATCAAAAATTCATCGGGATATTGGAACGGAGTTCCATCTATTCTGTGGGGTTGCTAGAAGGATATTGGGACTCACTAAAAGAGTAGGTGGAGAAAGCAATCTGGGTGATTGGTCGCGATTGCCTCAAACAAATTTTCTAAGTAAATTTAATTCATTTAAACCAAAATTTGAGATTTAGTGGCCAAAAATTCATCGAGATATTGGGACGGAGTTACATCTATTCTGGGGGTTGCCTGAAGGATATTGTGACTCGCTCAAAGAGTTGGTGGAGAAAGCAATCCGGTGGATTGGTAGCGATTGCCTCAAACACATTTTCTAAGTAAATTTAGTTCATTGAAACAAAAAATTTGAGATTTAGGGATCAAAAATTCATCGGGATATTGGAACGGAGTTCCATCTATTCTGGGGGGTTGCTAGAAGGATATTGGGACTCACTAAAAGAGTAGGTGGAGAAAGCAATCTGGTGGATTGGTCGCGATTGCCTCAAACAAATTTTCTAAGTAAATTTAATTCATTGAAAGCAAAATTTGAGATTTAGGGGTAAAAAATTCATCGGGATATTGAAACAAAGTTCCATCTATTCCGAGGATTCATTGAAGGATATTGGGACTCGCTCAAAGAGTAGGCGGAGAAAGCAATCCGGTGGATTGGTCGCGATTGCTTGAAACACATTTTCTAAGTAAATTTAGTTCATTTAAACCAAAATTTGAGATTTAATGGTCAAAAATTCATCGGGATATTGAAACGGAGTTCCATCTATTCCGGGGGTTCATAGAAGGATATTGGGACTCGCTCAAAGGGTTGGTGGAAAAAGAAATCCGGTGGATTGGTCGCGTTTGCCTCAATTACTTTTTCTAAGTATGTTTAGTTCATTTAAACCAAAATTTTAGATATGGGGGTCAAAAATTCACCGGGATATTGGAACGGAGTTCCGTCTATTCCGGGGGTTCATAGAAGGATATTGAGACTCGCTCAAAGAGTTGGTGGAGAAAGCAATCTGGTGGATTGGTAGCGATTGCCTCAAACACATTTTCTAAGTAAATTTAGTTCATTTAAACAAAAAATTTGAGATTTAGGGGTCAAAAATTCATCGGGATATTGGAACGGAGTTCCATATATTCTGGGGGGTTGCTAGAAGGATATTGAGACTCGCTAAAAGAGTAGGTGGAGAATGCAATCCGGTGGATTTGTCGCGATTGCCTCAAACAAATTTTTTAAGTTAATTTAGTTCATTGAAAGCAAAATTTGAGATTTAGGGGTAAAAAATTCATCGGGATATTGAAACAAAGTTCCATCTATTCCGAGGATTCATTGAAGGATATTGGGACTCGCTCAAAGAGTAGGCGGAGAAAGCAATCCGGTGGATTGGTCGCGATTGCTTGAAACACATTTTCTAAGTAAATTTAGTTCATTTAAACCAAAATTTGAGATTTAATGGTCAAAAATTCATCGGGATATTGGAACGGAGTTCCATCTATTCCGGGGGTTCGTAGAAGGATATTGGGACTCGCTCAAAGAGTTGGTGGAGAAAGCAATCCGGTGGATTGGTAGCGATTGCCTCAAACACATTTTCTAAGTAAATCTAGTTTATTTAAAAAAAAAATTTGAGATTTAGGGGTCAAAAATTCGTCGGGATATTAGAACGGAGTTCCATCTATTCTGGGATGTTGCTAGAAGGATATTGGGACTCACTAAAAGAGTAGGTGGAGAAAGCAATCCGGTGGATTTGTCACGATTGCCTCAAACACATTTTCTAAGTAAATTTAGTTCATTTAAAACAAGATTTGAGATTTAATGGCCAAAAATTCACCGAGATATTGGAACGGAGTTCCATCTATTCCGGGGGTTCATAGAAGGATATTGGGACTCGCTCAAAGAGTTGGTGGAGAAAGCAATCTAGTGGATTGGTAGCGATTGCCTCAAACACATTTTCTAAGTAAATTTAGTTCATTTAAACAAAAAATTTGAGATTTAGGGGTCAAAAATTCATCGGGATATTGGAACGGAGTTTCATCTATTTCGGGGGTTCATAGAAGGATATTGGGACTCGATCAAAGAGTTGGTGGAGAAAGCAATCCGGTGGATTGGTCGCGATTGCTTCAAACACATTTTTTAAGTAAATTTAGTTCATTTAAACCAAGATTTGAGATTTAATGGTCAAAAATTCATCGGGATATTGGAACGGAGTTCCATCTATTCCGGGGGTTCATAGAATGATATTGGGACTCGCTCAAAGAGTTGGTGGAGAAAGCAATCTAGTGGATTGGTAGCGATTGCCTCAAACACATTTCCTAAGTAAATTTAGTTCATTTAAACAAAAAATTTGAGATTTAGGGGTCAAAAATTCATCGGGATATTGAAACGGAGTTCCATCTATTCTGGGGGGTTGCTAGAAGGATATTGGGACTCGCTAAAAGAGTAGGTGGAGAAAGCAATCCGGTAGATTTGTCGCGATTGCCTCAAACAAATTTTTTAAGTTAATTTAGTTCATTGAAAGCAAAATTTGAGATTTATGGGTAAAAAATTCATCGGGATATTGAAACAAAGTTCCATCTATTCCGAGGATTCAAAGAAGGATATTGGGACTCGCTTAAAGAGTAGGCGGAGAAAGCAATTCGGTGGATTGGTCGCGATTGCTTCAAACACATTTTCTAAGTAAATTTAGTTCATTTAAACCAAAATTTGAGATTTAATGGTCAAAAATTCATCGGGATATTGAAACGGAGTTCCATCTATTCTGGGGGTTTGTTTGAAGGATATTGGGACACTCTCAAGGAGTTGGTGGACAGAGCAATATGGTGGATTGGTCGCGATTGCCTCAATTACTTTTTCTAAGTATATTTAGTTCATTTAAACAAAAATTTTAGATTTGGGGGTCAAAAATTCACCGGGATATTGGAACGGAGTTCCATCTATTCCGGGGGTTCATAGAAGGATATTGGGACTCGATCAAAGAGTTGGTGGAGAAAGCAATCTGGTGGATTGGTCGCGATTGCCTCAAACAAATTTTCTAAGCAAATTTAATTCATTTAAACCAAAATTTGAGATTTAGTGGTCAAAAATTCATCGAGATATTGGAACGGAGTTCCATCTATTCTGCGGGTTGCCTGAAGGATATTGTGACTCGCTCAAAGAGTTGGTGGAGAAAGCAATCCGGTGGATTGGTAGCGATTGCCTCAAACACATTTTCTAAGTAAATTTAGTTCATTGAAACAAAAAATTTGAGATTTAGGGATCAAAAATTCATCGGGATATTGGAACGGAGTTCCATCTATTCTGGGGGGTTGCTAGAAGGATATTGGGACTCACTAAAAGAGTAGGTGGAGAAAGCAATCTGGTGGATTGGTCGCGATTGCCTCAAACAAATTTTCTAAGTAAATTTAATTCATTTAAACCAAAATTTGAGATTTAGTGGCCAAAAATTCATCGAGATATTGGAACGGAGTTCCATCTATTCTGGGGGGTTGCTTGAAGGATATTGGGACTCGCTCAAAGGGTTGGTGGAAAAAGAAATCCGGTGGATTGGTCGCGTTTGCCTCAATTACTTTTTCTAAGTATGTTTAGTTCATTTAAACCAAAATTTTAGATATGGGGGTCAAAAATTCACCGGGATATTGGAACGGAGTTCCATCTATTCCGGGGGTTCATAGAAGGATATTGGGACTCGCTCAAAGAGTTGGTGGAGAAAGCAATCTGGTGGATTGGTAGCGATTGCCTCAAACACATTTTCTAAGTAAATTTAGTTTATTTAAACAAAAAATTTGAGATTTAGGGGTCAAAAATTCATCGGGATATTAGAACGGAGTTCCATCTATTCTGGGGGGTTGCTAGAAGGATATTGGGACTCGCTAAAAGAGTAGGTGGAGAAAGCAATCCGGTGGATTTGTCGCGATTGCCTCAAACAAATTTTTTAAGTTAATTTAGTTCATTGAAAGCAAAATTTGAGATTTAGGGGTAAAAAATTCATCGGGATATTGAAACAGAGTTCCATCTATTCCGAGGATTCATAGAGGGATATTGGGACTCGCTCAAAGAGTAGGCGGAGAAAGCAATCCGGTGGATTGGTCGCGATTGCTTCAAACACAATTTCTATGTAAATTTAGTTCTTTTAAACCAAAATTTGAGATTTAATGGTCAAAAATTCATCGGGATATTGGAACGGAGTTCAATCTATTCCGGGGGTTCGTAGAAGGATATTGGGACTCGCTCAAAGAGTTGGTGGAGAAAGCAATCCGGTGGATTGGTAGCGATTGCCTCAAACACATTTTCTAAGTAAATTTAGTTCATTGAAACAAAAAATTTGAGATTTAGGGATCAAAAATTCATCGGGATATTGGAACGGAGTTCCATCTATTCTGGGGGGTTGCTAGAAGGATATTGGGACTCACTAAAAGAGTAGGTGGAGAAAGCAATCTGGTGGATTGGTCGCGATTGCCTCAAACAAATTTTCTAAGTAAATTTAATTCATTTAAACCAAAATTTGAGATTTAGTGGCCAAAAATTCATCGAGATATTGGAACGGAGTTCCATCTATTCTGGGGGGTTGCTTGAAGGATATTGGGACTCGCTCAAAGGGTTGGTGGAAATAGAAATCCGGTGGATTGGTCGCGTTTGCCTCAATTACTTTTTCTAAGTATGTTTAGTTCATTTAAACCAAAATTTTAGATATGGGGGTCAAAAATTCACCGGGATATTGGAACGGAGTTCCATCTATTCCGGGGGTTCATAGAAGGATATTGGGACTCGCTCAAAGAGTTGGTGGAGAAAGCAATCTGGTGGATTGGTAGCGATTGCCTCAAACACATTTTCTAAGTAAATTTAGTTCATTTAAACAAAAAATTTGAGATTTAGGGGTCAAAAATTCATCGGGATATTGGAACGGAGTTCCATCTATTCTGGGGGGTTGCTAGAAGGATATTGGGACTCGCTAAAAGAGTAGGTGGAGAAAGCAATCCGGTGGATTTGTCGCGATTGCCTCAAACAAATTTTTTAAGTTAATTTAGTTCATTGAAAGCAAAATTTGAGATTTATGGGTAAAAAATTCATCGGGATATTGAAACAAACTTCCATCTATTCCGAGGATTCAAAGAAGGATATTGGGACTCGCTTAAAGAGTAGGCGGAGAAAGCAATTCGGTGGATTGGTCGCGATTGCTTCAAACACATTTTCTAAGTAAATTTAGTTCATTTAAACCAAAATTTGAGATTTAATGGTCAAAAATTCATCGGGATATTGAAACGGAGTTCCATCTATTCTGGGGGTTTGTTTGAAGGATATTGGGACACTCTCAAGGAGTTGGTGGACAGAGCAATATGGTGGATTGGTCGCGATTGCCTCAATTACTTTTTCTAAGTATATTTAGTTCATTTAAACAAAAAATTTAGATTTGGGGGTCAAAAATTCACCGGGATATTGGAACGGAGTTCCATCTATTCCGGGGGTTCATAGAAGGATATTGGGACTCGATCAAAGAGTTGGTGGAGAAAGCAATCTGGTGGATTGGTCGCGATTGCCTCAAACAAATTTTCTAAGCAAATTTAATTCATTTAAACCAAAATTTGAGATTTAGTGGTCAAAAATTCATCGAGATATTGGAACGGAGTTCCATCTAATCTGGGGGTTGCTTGAAGGATATTGGGACTCGCTCAAAGAGTTGGTGGAGAAAGCAATCCGGTGGATTGGTAGCGATTGCCTCAAACACATTTTCTAAGTAAATTTAGTTCATTGAAACAAAAAATTTGAGATTTAGGGATCAAAAATTCATCGGGATATTGGAACGGAGTTCCATCTATTCCGGGGGGTTGCTAGAAGGATATTGGGACTCACTAAAAGAGTAGGTGGAGAAAGCAATCTGGTGGATTGGTCGCGATTGCCTCAAACAAGTTTTCTAAGTAAATTTAATTCATTTAAACCAAAATTTGAGATTTAGTGGCCAAAAATTCATCGAGATATTGGAACGGAGTTCCATCTATTCTGGGGGTTGCTTGAAGGATATTGGGACTCGCTCAAAGGGTTGGTGGAAAAAGAAATCCGGTGGATTGGTCGCGTTTGCCTCAATTACTTTTTCTAAGTATGTTTAGTTCATTTAAACCAAAATTTTAGATATGGGGGTCAAAAATTCACCGGGATATTGGAACAGAGTTCCATCTATTCCGGGGGTTCATAGAAGGATATTGGGACTCGCTCAAAGAGTTGGTGGAGAAAGCAATCTGGTGGATTGGTAGCGATTGCCTCAAACACATTTTCTAAGTAAATTTAGTTCATTTAAACAAAAAATTTGAGATTTAGGGTTCAAAAATTCATCGGGATATTGGAACGGAGTTCCATCTATTCTGGGGGGTTGCTAGAAGGATATTGGGACTCGCTAAAAGAGTAGGTGGAGAAAGCAATACGGTGGATTTGTCGCGATTGCCTCAAACAAATTTCTTAAGTTAATTTAGTTCATTGAAAGCAAAATTTGAGATTTAAGGGTAAAAAATTCATCGGGATATTGAAACAGAGTTCCATCTATTCCGAGGATTCATAGAAGGATATTGGGACTCGCTCAAAGAGTAGGCGGAGAAAGCAATCCGGTGGATTGGTCGCGATTGCTTCAAACACATTTTCTAAGTAAATTTAGTTCATTTAAACCAAAATTTGAGATTTAATGGTCAAAAATTCATCGGGATATTGGAACGGAGTTCCATCTATTCCGGGGGTTCGTAGAAGGATATTGGGACTCGCTCAAAGAGTTGGTAGAGAAAGCAATCCGGTGGATTGGTAGCGATTGCCTCAAACACATTTTCTAAGTAAATTTAGTTTATTTAAACAAAAAATTTGAGATTTAGGGGTTAAAAATTCATCGGGATATTAGAACGGAGTTCCATCTATTCTGGGATGTTGCTAGAAGGATATTGGGACTCACTAAAAGAGTAGGTGGAGAAAGCAATCCGGTGGATTTGTCGCGATTGCCTCAAACACATTTTCTAAGTAAATTTAGTTCATTTAAACTAAGATTTGAGATTTAATGGCCAAAAATTCACCGGGATATTGGAACGGAGTTCCATCTATTCCGGGGGTTCATAGAAGGATATTGGAACTCGCTCAAAGAGTTGGTGGAGAAAGCAATCTAGTGGATTGGTAGCGATAGCCTCAAACACATTTTCTATGTAAATTTAGTTCATTTAAACAAAAAATTTGAGATTTAGGGGTCAAAAATTCATCGGGATATTGGAACGGAGTTTCATCTATTTCGGGGGTTCATAGAAGGATATTGGGACTCGATCAAAGAGTTGGTGGAGAAAGCAATCCGGTGGATTGGTCGCGATTGCTTCAAACACATTTTCTAAGTAAATTTAGTTCATTTAAACCAAGATTTGAGATTTAATGGTCAAAAATTCACCGGGATATTGGAACGGAGTTCCATCTATTCCGGGGGTTCATAGAAGGATATTGGGACTCGCTCAAAGAGTTGGTGGAGAAAGCAATCTAGTGGATTCGTAGCGATTGCCTCAAACACATTTTCTAAGTAAATTTAGTTCATTTAAACAAAAAATTTGAGATTTAGGGGTCAAAAATTCATCGGGATATTGGAACGGAGTTTCATCTATTTCGGGGGTTCATAGAAGGATATTGGGACTCGATCAAAGAGTTGGTGGAGAAAGCAATCCGGTGGATTGGTCGCGATTGCTTCAAACACATTTTCTAAGTAAATTTAGTTCATTTAAACCAAGATTTGAGATTTAATGGTCAAAAATTCACCGGGATATTGGAACGGAGTTCCATCTATTCCGGGGGTTCATAGAAGGATATTGGGATTCGCTCAAAGAGTTGGTGGAGAAAGCAATCTAGTGGATTCGTAGCGATTGCCTCAAACACATTTCCTAAGTAAATTTAGTTCATTTAAACAAAAAATTTGAGATTTAGGGGTCAAAAATTCATCGGGATATTGGAACGGAGTTCCATCTATTCTGGGGGGTTGCTAGAAGGATATTGGGACTCGCTAAAAGAGTAGGTGGAGAAAGCACTCCGGTGGATTTGTCGCGATTGCCTCAAACAAATTTTTTAAGTTAATTTAGTTCATTGAAAGCAAAATTTGAGATTTATGGGTAAAAAATTCATCGGGATATTGAAACAAAGTTCCATCTATCCCGAGGATTCAAAGAAGGATATTGGGACTCGCTTAAAGAGTAGGCGGAGAAAGCAATTCCGTGGATTGGTCGCGATTGCTTCAAACACATTTTCTAAGTAAATTTAGTTTATTTAAACCAAAATTTGAGATTTAATGGTAAAAAATTCATCGGGATATTGAAACGGAGTTCCATCTATTCTGGGGGTTTGTTTGAAGGATATTGGGACTCTCTCAAGGAGTTGGTGGACAGAGCAATATGGTGGATTGGTCGCGATTGCCTCAATTACTTTTTCTAAGTATATTTAGGTCATTTAAACAAAAATTTTAGATTTGGGGGTCAAAAATTCACCGGGATATTGGAACGGAGTTCCATCTTTTCCGGGGGTTCATAGAAGGATATTGGGACTCGATCAAAGAGTTGGTGGAGAAAGCAATCTGGTGGATTGGTCGCGATTGCCTCAAACAAATTTTCTAAGCAAATTTAATTCATTTAAACCAAAATTTGAGATTTAGTGGTCAAAAATTCATCGAGATATTGGAACGGAGTTCCATCTATTCTGGGGGTTGCTTGAAGGATATTGGGACTCGCTCAAAGAGTTGGCGGAGAAAGCAATCCGGTGGATTGGTCGCGATTGCTTCAAACACATTTTCTAAGTAAATTTAGTTCATTTAAACCAAAATTTGAGATTTAATGGTCAAAAATTCATCGGGATATTGGAACGGAGTTCCATCTATTCCGGGGGTTCGTAGAAGGATATTGGGACTCGCTCAAAGAGTTGGTAGAGAAAGCAATCCGGTGGATTGGTAGCGATTGCCTCAAACACATTTTCTAAGTAAATTTAGTTTATTTAAACAAAAAATTTGAGATTTAGGGGTTAAAAATTCATCGGGATATTAGAACGGAGTTCCATCTATTCTGGGATGTTGCTAGAAGGATATTGGGACTCACTAAAAGAGTAGGTGGAGAAAGCAATCCGGTGGATTTGTCGCGATTGCCTCAAACACATTTTCTAAGTAAATTTAGTTCATTTAAACCAAGATTTGAGATTTAATGGCCAAAAATTCACCGGGATATTGGAACGGAGTTCCATCTATTCCGGGGGTTCATAGAAGGATATTGGAACTCGCTCAAAGAGTTGGTGGAGAAAGCAATCTAGTGGATTGGTAGCGATAGCCTCAAACACATTTTCTATGTAAATTTAGTTCATTTAAACAAAAAATTTGAGATTTAGGGGTCAAAAATTCATCGGGATATTGGAACGGAGTTTCATCTATTTCGGGGGTTCATAGAAGGATATTGGGACTCGATCAAAGAGTTGGTGGAGAAAGCAATCCGGTGGATTGGTCGCGATTGCTTCAAACACATTTTCTAAGTAAATTTAGTTCATTTAAACCAAGATTTGAGATTTAATGGTCAAAAATTCACCGGGATATTGGAACGGAGTTCCATCTATTCCGGGGGTTCATAGAAGGATATTGGGACTCGCTCAAAGAGTTGGTGGAGAAAGCAATCTAGTGGATTCGTAGCGATTGCCTCAAACACATTTTCTAAGTAAATTTAGTTCATTTAAACAAAAAATTTGAGATTTAGGGGTCAAAAATTCATCGGGATATTGGAACGGAGTTTCATCTATTTCGGGGGTTCATAGAAGGATATTGGGACTCGATCAAAGAGTTGGTGGAGAAAGCAATCCGGTGGATTGGTCGCGATTGCTTCAAACACATTTTCTAAGTAAATTTAGTTCATTTAAACCAAGATTTGAGATTTAATGGTCAAAAATTCACCGGGATATTGGAACGGAGTTCCATCTATTCCGGGGGTTCATAGAAGGATATTGGGATTCGCTCAAAGAGTTGGTGGAGAAAGCAATCTAGTGGATTCGTAGCGATTGCCTCAAACACATTTCCTAAGTAAATTTAGTTCATTTAAACAAAAAATTTGAGATTTAGGGGTCAAAAATTCATCGGGATATTGGAACGGAGTTCCATCTATTCTGGGGGGTTGCTAGAAGGATATTGGGACTCGCTAAAAGAGTAGGTGGAGAAAGCACTCCGGTGGATTTGTCGCGATTGCCTCAAACAAATTTTTTAAGTTAATTTAGTTCATTGAAAGCAAAATTTGAGATTTATGGGTAAAAAATTCATCGGGATATTGAAACAAAGTTCCATCTATCCCGAGGATTCAAAGAAGGATATTGGGACTCGCTTAAAGAGTAGGCGGAGAAAGCAATTCCGTGGATTGGTCGCGATTGCTTCAAACACATTTTCTAAGTAAATTTAGTTTATTTAAACCAAAATTTGAGATTTAATGGTAAAAAATTCATCGGGATATTGAAACGGAGTTCCATCTATTCTGGGGGTTTGTTTGAAGGATATTGGGACTCTCTCAAGGAGTTGGTGGACAGAGCAATATGGTGGATTGGTCGCGATTGCCTCAATTACTTTTTCTAAGTATATTTAGGTCATTTAAACAAAAATTTTAGATTTGGGGGTCAAAAATTCACCGGGATATTGGAACGGAGTTCCATCTTTTCCGGGGGTTCATAGAAGGATATTGGGACTCGATCAAAGAGTTGGTGGAGAAAGCAATCTGGTGGATTGGTCGCGATTGCCTCAAACAAATTTTCTAAGCAAATTTAATTCATTTAAACCAAAATTTGAGATTTAGTGGTCAAAAATTCATCGAGATATTGGAACGGAGTTCCATCTATTCTGGGGGTTGCTTGAAGGATATTGGGACTCGCTCAAAGAGTTGGTGGAGAAAGCAATCTGGTGGATTGGTAGCGATTGCCTCAAACACAATTTCTAAGTAAATTTAGTTCTTTTAAACCAAAATTCGAGATTTAATGGTCAAAAATTCATCGGGATATTGGAACAGAGTTCCATCTATTCCGGGGGTTCGTAGAAGGATATTGGGACTCGCTCAAAGAGTTGGTGGAGAAAGCAATCTGGTGGATTGGTCGCGATTGCCTCAAACAAATTTTCTAAGTAAATTTAATTCATTTAAACCAAAATTTGAGATTTAGTGGCCAAAAATTCATCGAGATATTGGAACGGAGTTCCATCTATTCTGGGGGGTTGCTTGAAGGATATTGGGACTCACTCAAAGAGTTGGTGGAAAAAGCAATCCGGTGGATTGGTCGCGTTCGCCTCAATTACTTTTTCTAAGTATGTTTAGTTCATTTAAACCAAAATTTTAGATATGGGGGTCAAAAATTCACCGGGATATTGGAACGGAGTTCCATCTATTCCGGGGGTTCATAGAAGGATATTGGGACTCGCTGAAAGAGTTGGTGGAGAAAGCAATCTGGTGGATTGGTAGCGATTGCCTCAAACACATTTTCTAAGTAAATTTAGTTCATTTAAACAAAAAATTTGAGATTTAGGGGTCAAAAATTCATCGGGATATTGGAACGGAGTTCCATCTATTTTGGGGGGTTGCTAGAAGGATATTGGGACTCGCTAAAAGAGTAGGTGGAGAAAGCAATCCGGTGGATTTGTCGCGATTGCCTCAAACAAATTTTTTAAGTTAATTTAGTTCATTGAAAGCAAAATTTGAGATTTAGGGGTAAAAAATTCATCGGGATATTGAAACAGAGTTCCATCTATTCCGAGGATTCATAGAAGGATATTGGGACTCGCTCAAAGAGTAGGCGAAGAAAGCAATCCGGTGGATTGGTCGCGATTGCTTCAAACACAATTTCTAAGTAAATTTAGTTCATTTAAACCAAAATTTGAGATTTAATGGTCAAAATTCCTCGGGATATTGGAACGGAGTTCCATCTATTCCGGGGGTTCGTAGAAGGATATTGGGACTCGCTCAAAGAGTTGGTGGAGAAAGCAATCCGGTGGATTGGTAGCGATTGCCTCAAAACACATTTTTTAAGTAAATTTAGTTTATTTAAACAAAAAATTTGAGATTTGAGGGGTCAAAAATTCATCGGGATATTAGAACGGAGTTCCATCTATTCTGGGATATTGCTAAAAGGATATTGGGGACTCACTAAAAGAGTAGGTGGAGGAAAGCAATCCAGTGGATTTGTCGCGATTGCCTCAAACACATTTTCTAAGTAAATTTAGTTCATTTAAACCAAGATTTGAGATTTAATGGTCAAAAATTCACCGGGATATTGGAACGGAGTTCCATCTATTCCGGGGGTTCATAGAAGGATATTGGGACTCGCTCAAAGAGTTGATGGAGAAAGCAATCTAGTGGATTGGTAGCGATTGCCTCAAACACAATTTTCTAAGTAAATTTAGTTCATTTAAACAAAAAATTTGAGATTTAGGGGTCAAAAATTCCTCGGGATATTGAAACAGAGTTCCATCTATTATGAGGATTCATAGATGGATATTGGTACTTGCTCAAAGGGTAGGCGGAGAAAGCAATACGGTGGATTGGTCGCGATTGCTTCAAACACAATTTCTATGTAAATTTAGTTCATTTAAACCAAAATTTGAGATTTAATGGTCAAAAATTCATCGGGATATTGGAACGGAGTTCCATCTATTCCGGGGGTTCGTAGAAGGATATGGGACTCGCTCAAAGAGTTGGTGGAGAAAGCAATCCGGTGGATTGGTCGCGATTGCCTCAAACACATTTTTTAGTAAATTTAGTTTATTTTAACAAAAAAATTGAGATTTAGGGGTCAAAAATTCATCGGGATATTAGAACGGAGATCCATCTATTCTGGGATGTTGCTAGAAGGATATTGGACTCACCAAAAGAGTAGGTGGAGAAAGCAATCCGGTGGATTTGTCGCGATTGCCTCAAACACATTTTCTAAGTAAATTTAGTTCATTTAAACCAAGATTTGAGATTTAATGGTCAAAAATTCATCGGGATATTGGAACGGAGTTCCATCTATTCCGGTGGTTCATAGAAGGATATTGGGACTCGCTCAAAGAGTTGATGGAGAAAGCAATCTAGTGGATTGGTAGCGATTGCCTCAAACACATTTTCTAAGTAAATTTAGTTCATTTAAACAAAAAATTTGAGATTTAGGGGTCAAAAATTCATCGGGATATTGAAACAGAGTTCCATCTATTCCGAGGATTCATAGAAGGATATTGGGACTTGCTCAAAGAGTAGGCGGAGAAAGCAATACGGTGGATTGGTCCGCGATTGCTTCAAACACATTTTCTAAGTAAATTTAGTTCATTTAAACCAAAATTTGAGATTTAATGGTCAAAAATTCATCGGGATATTGGAACGGAGTTCCATCTATTCCGGGGGTTCGTAGAAGGATATTGGGACTCGCTCAAAGAGTTGGTGGAGAAAGCAATCCGGTGGATTGGTAGCGATTGCCTCAAACACATTTTCTAAGTAAATTTAGTTTATTTAAACAAAAAATTTGAGATTTAGGGCTCAAAAATTCATCGGGATATTGGAACGGAGTTTCATCTATTTCGGGGGTTCATAGAAGGATATTGAGACTCGATCAAAGAGTTGTTGGAGAAAGCAATCCGGTGGATTGGTCGCGATTGCTTCAAACACATTTTCTAAGTAAATTTAGTTCATTTAAACCAAGATTTGAGATTTAATGGTCAAAAATTGACCTGGATATTGGAACGGAGTTCCATCTATTCCGGGGGTTCATAGAAGGATATTGGGACTCGCTCAAAGAGTTGGTGGTGAAAGCAATCTAGTGGATTGGTAGCGATTGCCTCAAACACATTTTCTAAGTAAATTTAGTTCATTTAAACAAAAAATTTGAGATTTAGGGGTCAAAAATTCATCGGGATATTGGAACGGAGTTCCATCTATTCTGGGGGTTGCTAGAAGGATATTGGGACTCGCTAAAAGAGTAGGTGGAGAAAGCAATCCGGTGGATTTGTCGCGATTGCCTCAAACAAATTTTTTAAATTAATTTAGTTCATTGAAAGCAAAATTTGAGATTTAGGGGTAAAAAATTCATCGGGATATTGAAACAGAGTTCCATCTATTCCGAGGATTCATAGAAGGATATTGGGACTCGCTCAAAGAGTAGGCGGAGAAAGCAATCCGGTGGATTGGTCGCGATTGCTTCAAACACATTTTCTAAGTAAATTTAGTTCATTTAAACCAAAATTTGAGATTTAATGGTCAAAAATTCATCGGGATATTGAAACGGAGTTCCATCTATTCTGGGGGTTTGTTTGAAGGATATTGGGACTCTCTCAAGGAGTTGGTGGACAAAGCAATATGGTGGATTGGTCGCGATTGCCTCAATTACTTTTTCTAAGATATTTAGTTCATTTAAACAAAAATTTTAGATTTGGGGGTCAAAAATTCACCGGGATATTGGAACGAAGTTCCATCTATTCCGGGGGTTCATAGAAGGATATTGGGACTCGATCAAAGAGTTGGTGGAGAAAGCAATCTGGTGGATTGGTCGCGATTGCCTCAAACAAATTTTCTAAGCAAATTTAATTCATTTAAACCAAAATTTGAGATTTAGTGGTCAAAAATTCATCGAGATATTGGAACGGAGTTCCATCTATTCTGGGGGTTGCTTGAAGGATATTGGGACTCGCTCAAAGAGTTGGTGGAGAAAGCAATTTGGTGGATTGGTAGCGATTGCCTCAAACACATTTTCTAAGTAAATTTAGTTCTTTTAAACCAAAATTTGAGATTTAATGGTCAAAAATTCATCGGGATATTGGAACATCTATTCCGGGGGTTCGTAGAAGGATATTGGGACTCGCTCAAAGAGTTGGTGGAGAAAGCAATCTGGTGGATTGGTCGCGATTGCCTCAAACAAATTTTCTAAGTAAATTTAATTCATTTAAACCAAAATTTGAGATTTAGTGGCCAAAAATTCATCGAGATATTGGAACGGAGTTCCATCTATTCTGGGGGGTTGCTTGAAGGATATTGGGACTCGCTCAAAGAGTTGGTGGAAAAAGCAATCCGGTGGATTGGTCGCGTTTGCCTCAATTACTTTTTCTAAGTATGTTTAGTTCATTTAAACCAAAATTTTTGATATGGGGGTCAAAAATTCACCGGGATATTGGAACGGAGTTCCATCTATTCCGAGGGTTCATAGAAGGATATTGGGACTCGCTCAAAGAGTTGGTGGAGAAAGCAATCTGGTGGATTGGTAGCGATTGCCTCAAACACATTTTCTAAGTAAATTTAGTTTATTTAAACAAAAAATTTGAGATTTAGGGGTCAAAAATTCATCGGGATATTGGAACGGAGTTCAATCTATTCTGGGGGGTTGCTAGAAGGATATTGGGACTCGCTAAAAGAGTAGGTGGAGAAAGCAATCCGGTGGATTTGTCGCGATTGCCTCAAACAAATTTTTTAAGTTAATTTAGTTCATTGAAAGCAAAATTTGAGATTTAGGGGTAAAAAATTCATCGGGATATTGAAACAGAGTTCCATCTATTCCGAGGATTCATAGAAGGATATTGGGACTCGCTCAAAGAGTAGGCGGAGAAAGCGATCCAGTGGATTGGTCGCGATTGCTTCAAACACAATTTCTATGTAAATTTAGTTCATTTAAACCAAAATTTGAGATTTAATGGTCAAAAATTCATCGGGATATTGGAACGGAGTTCCATCTATTCCGGGGGTTCGTAGAAGGATATTGGGACTCGCTCAAAGAGTTGGTGGAGAAAGCAATCCTGTGGATTGGTAGCGATTGCCTCAAACACATTTTTTAAGTAAATTTAGTTTATTTAAACAAAAAATTTGAGATTTAGGGGTCAAAAATTCATCGGGATATTAGAACGGAGTTCCATCTATTCTGGGATGTTGCTAGAAGGATATTGGGACTCAGTAAAAGAGTAGGTAGAGAAAGCAATCCGGTGGATTTGTCGCGATTGCCTCAAACACATTTTCTAAGTAAATTTAGTTCATTTAAACCAAGATTTGAGATTTAATGGTCAAAAATTCACCGGGATATTGGAACGGAGTTCCATCTATTCCGGGGGTTCATAGAAGGATATTGGGACTCGCTCAAAGAGTTGATGGAGAAAGAAATCTAGTGGATTGGTAGCGATTGCCTCAAACACATTTTCTAAGTAAATTTAGTTCATTTAAATAAAAAATTTGAGATTTAGGGGTCAAAAATTCATCGGGATATTGAAACAGAGTTCCATCTATTCCGAGGATTCATAGAAGGATATTGGGACTTGCTCAAAGAGTAGGCGGAGAAAGCAATACGGTGGATTGGTCGCGATTGCTTCAAACACATTTTCTAAGTAAATTTAGTTCATTTAAACCAAAATTTGAGATTTAATGGTCAAAAATTCATAGGGATATTGGAACGGAGTTCCATCTATTCCGGGGGTTCGTAGAAGGATATTGGGACTCGCTCAAAGAGTTGGTGGAGAAAGCAATCCGGTGGATTGGTTAGCGATTGCCTCAAACACATTTTCTAAGTAAATTTAGTTTATTTAAACAAAAAATTTGAGATTTAGGGGTCAAAAATTCATCGGGATATTAGAACGGAGTTCCATCTATTCTGGGATGTAGCTAGAAGGATATTGGGACTCAGTAAAAGAGTAGGTAGAGAAAGCAATCCGGTGGATTTGTCGCGATTGCCTCAAACACATTTTCTAAGTAAATTTAGTTCATTTAAACCAAGATTTGAGATTTAATGGTCAAAAATTCACCGGGATATTGGAACGGAGTTCCATCTATTCCGGGGGTTCATAGAAGGATATTGGGACTCGCTCAAAGAGTTGATGGAGAACGAAATCTAGTGGATTGGTAGCGATTGCCTCAAACACATTTTCTAAGTAAATTTAGTTCATTTAAACAAAAAATTTGAGATTTAGGGGTCAAAAATTCATCGGGATATTGAAACAGAGTTCCATCTATTCCGAGGATTCATAGAAGGATATTGGGACTTGCTCAAAGAGTAGGCGGAGAAAGCAATACGGTGGATTGGTCGCGATTGCTTCAAACACATTTTCTAAGTAAATTTAGTTCATTTAAACCAAAATTTGAGATTTAATGGTCAAAAATTCATAGGGATATTGGAACGGAGTTCCATCTATTCCGGGGGTTCGTAGAAGGATATTGGGACTCGCTCAAAGAGTTGGTGGAGAAAGCAATCCGGTGGATTGGTTAGCGATTGCCTCAAAAACATTTTCTAAGTAAATTTAGTTTATTTAAACAAAAAATTTGAGATTTAGGGGTCAAAAATTCATCGGGATATTGGAGCGGAGTTTCATCTATTTCGGGGGTTCATAGAAGGATATTGAGACTCGATCAAAGAGTTGTTGGAGAAAGCAATCCGGTGGATTGGTCGCGATTGCTTCAAACACATTTTTTAAGTAAATTTAGTTCATTTAAACCAAGATTTGAGATTTAATGGTCAAAAATTTACCGGGATACTGGAACGGAGTTCCATCTATTCCGGGGGTTCATAGAAGGATATTGGGACTCGCTCAAAGAGTTGGTGGTGAAAGCAATCTAGTGGATTGGTAGCGATTGCCTCAAACACATTTTCTAAGTAAATTTAGTTCATTTAAACAAAAAATTTGAGATTTAGGGGTCAAAAATTCATTGGGATATTGGAACGGAGTTCCATCTATTCTGGGGGTTGCTAGAAGGATATTGGGACTCGCTAAAAGAGCAGGTGGAGAAAGCAATCCGGTGGATTTGTCGCGATTGCCTCAAACAAATTTTTTAAGTTAATTTAGTTCATTGAAAGCAAAATTTGAGATTTAGGGGTAAAAAATTCATCGGGATATTGAAACAGAGTTCCATCTATTCCGAGGATTCATAGAAGGATATTGGGACTCGCTCAAAGAGTAGGCGGAGAAAGCATTCCGGTGGATTGGTCGCGATTGCTTCAAACACATTTTCTAAGTAAATTTAGTTCATTTAAACCAAAATTTGAGATTTAATGGTCAAAAATTCATCGGGATATTGAAACGGAGTTCCATCTATTCTGGGGGTTTGTTTGAAGGATATTGGGACTCTCTCAAGGAGTTGGTGGACAAAGCAATATGGTGGATTGGTCGCGATTGCCTCAATTACTTTTTCTAAGTATATTTAGTTCATTTAAACAAAGATTTTAGATTTGGGGGTCAAAAATTCACCGGGATATTGGAACGGAGTTCCATCTATTCCGGGGGTTCATATTGGATATTGGGACTCGATCAGAGAGTTGGTGGAGAAAGCAATCTGGTGGATTGGTCGCGATTGCCTCAAACAAATTTTCTAAGTAAATTTAATTCATTTAAACCAAAATCTGAGATTTAGTGGTCAAAAATTCATCGAGATATTGGAACGGAGTTCCATCTATTCTGGGGGTTGCTTGAAGGATATTGGGACTCGCTCAAAGAGTTGGTGGAGAAAGCAATCCGGTGGATTGGTAGCGATTGCCTCAAACACATTTTCTAAGTAAATTTAGTTCATTTAAACAAAAAATTTGAGATTTAGGGGTCAAAAATTCATCGGGATATTGGAACGGAGTTTCATCTATTTCGGGGGTTCATAGAAGGATATTGGGACTCGATCAAAGAGTTGGTGGAGAAAGCAATCCGGTGGATTGGTCGCGATTGCTTCAAACACATTTTCTAAGTAAATTTAGTTCATTTAAACCAAGATTTGAGATTTAATGGTCAAAAATTCACCGGGATATTGGAACGGAGTTCCATCTATTCCGGGGGTTCATAGAAGGATATTGGGACTCGCTCAAAGAGTTGGTGGAGAAAGCAATCTAGTGGATTGGTAGCGATTGCCTCAAACACATTTCCTAAGTAAATTTAGTTCATTTAAACAAAAAATTTGAGATTTAGGGGTCAAGAATTCATCGGGATATTGGAACGGAGTTCCATCTATTCTGGGGGGTTGCTAGAAGGATATTGGGACTCGCTAAAAGAGTAGGTGAAGAAAGCAATCCGGTGGATTTGTCGCGATTGCCTCAAACAAATTTTTAAGTTAATTTAGTTCATTGAAAGCAAAATTTGAGATTTATGGGTAAAAAATTCATCGGGATATTGAAACAAAGTTCCATCTATTCCGAGGATTCAAAGAAGGATATTGGGACTCGCTTAAAGAGTAGGCGGAGAAAGCAATTCGGTGGATTGGTCGCGATTGCTTCAAACACATTTTCTAAGTAAATTTAGTTCATTTAAACCAAAATTTGAGATTTAATGGTCAAAAATTCATCGGGATATTGAAACGGAGTTCCATCTATTCTGGGGGTTTGTTTGAAGGATATTGGGACTCTCTCAAGGAGTTGGTGGACAAAGCAATATGGTGGATTGGTCGCGATTGCCTCAATTACTTTTTCTAAGTATATTTAGTTCATTTAAACAAAAATTTTAGATTTGGGGGTCAAAAATTCACCGGGATATTGGAACGGAGTTCCATCTATTCCGGGGGTTCATAGAAGGATATTGGGACTCGATCAAAGAGTTGATGGAGAAAGCAATCTAGTGGATTGGTAGCGATTGCCTCAAACACATTTCCTAAGTAAATTTCGTTCATTTAAACAAAAAATTTGAGATTTAGGGGTCAAGACTTCATCGGGATATTGAAACAGAGTTCCATCTATTCCTAGGATTCATAGAAGGATATTGGGACTTGCTCAAAGAGTAGGCGGAGAAAGCAATACGGTGGATTGGTCGCGATTGCTTCAAACACATTTTCTAAGTAAATTTAGTTCATTTAAACCAAAATTTGAGATTTAATGGTCAAAAATTCATCGAGATATTGGAACGGAGTTCCATCTATTCTGGGGGTTGCTTGAAGGATATTGGGACTCGCTCAAAGAGTTGGTGGAGAAAGCAATCCGGTGGATTGGTAGCGATTGCCTCAAACACATTTTTTAAGTAAATTTAGTTTATTTAAACAAAAAATTTGAGATTTAGGGGTCAAAAATTAATCGGGATATTAGAACGGAGTTCCATCTATTCTGGGATGTTGCTAGAAGGATATTGGGACTCACTAAAAGAGTAGGTGGAGAAAGCAATCCGGTGGATTTGTCGCGATTGCCTCAAACACATTTTCTAAGTAAATTTAGTTCATTTAAACCAAGATTTGAGATTTAATGGTCAAAAATTCACCGGGATATTGGAACGGAGTTCCATCTATTCCAGGGGTTCGTAGAACGATATTGGGACTCGCTCAAAGAGTTGATGGAGAAAGCAATCTAGTGGATTGGTAGCGATTGCCTCAAACACATTTCCTAAGTAAATTTCGTTCATTTAAACAAAAAATTTGAGATTTAGGGGTCAAGACTTCATCGGGATATTGAAACAGAGTTCCATCTATTCCTAGGATTCATAGAAGGATATTGGGACTTGCTCAAAGAGTAGGCGGAGAAAGCAATACGGTGGATTGGTCGCGATTGCTTCAAACACATTTTCTAAGTAAATTTAGTTCATTTAAACCAAAATTTGAGATTTAATGGTCAAAAATTCATCGGGATATTGGAACGGAGTTCCATCTATTCCGGGGGTTCGTAGAAGGATATTGGGACTCGCTCAAAGAGTTGGTGGAGAAAGCAATCCGGTGGATTGGTAGCGATTGCCTCAAACACATTTTCTAAGTAAATTTAGTTTATTTAAACAAAAAATTTGAGATTTAGGGGTCAAAAATTCATCGGGATATTGGAACGGAGTTTCATCTATTTCGGGGGTTCATAGAAGGATATTGAGACTCGATCAAAGAGTTGAAGGAGGAAAGCAATCCGGTGGATTGGTCGCGATTGCTTCAAACACATTTTCTAAGTAAATTTAGTTCATTTAAACCAAGATTTGAGATTTAATGGTCAAAAATTTACCGGGATATTGGAACGGAGTTCCATATATTCCGGGGGTTCATAGAAGGATATTGGGACTCGCTCAAAGAGTTGGTGGTGAAAGCAATCTAGTGGATTGGTAGCGATTGCCTCAAACACATTTTCTAAGTAAATTTAGTTCATTTAAACAAAAAATTTGAGATTTAGGGGTCAAAAATTCATCGGGATATTGGAACGGAGTTCCATCTATTCTGGGGGTTGCTAGAAGGATATTGGGACTCGCTAAAAGAGCAGGTGGAGAAAGCAATCCGGTGGATTTGTCGCGATTGCCTCAAACAAATTTTTTAAGTTAATTTAGTTCATTGAAAGCAAAATTTGAGATTTAGGGGTAAAAAATTCATCGGGATATTGAAACAGAGTTCCATCTATTCCGAGGATTCATAGAAGGATATTGGGACTCGCTCAAAGAGTAGGCGGAGAAAGCAATCCGGTGGATTGGTCGCGATTGCTTCAAACACATTTTCTAAGAAAATTTAGTTCATTTAAACCAAAATTTGAGATTTAATGGTCAAAAATTCATCGGGATATTGAAACGGAGTTCCATCTATTCTGGGGGTTTGTTTGAAGGATATTGGGACTCTCTCAAGGAGTTGGTGGACAAAGCAATATGGTGGATTGGTCGCGATTGCCTCAATTACTTTTTCTAAGTATTTTTAGTTCATTTAAACAAAGATTTTAGATTTGGGGGTCAAAAATTCACCGGGATATTGGAACGGAGTTCCATCTATTCCGGGGGTTCATAGAAGGATATTGGGACTCGATCAGAGAGTTTGTGGAGAAAGCAATCTGGTGGATTGGTCGCGATTGCCTCAAACAAATTTTCTAAGTAAATTTAATTCATATAAACCAAAATTTGAGATTTAGTGGTCAAAAATTCATCGAGATATTGGAACGGAGTTCCATCTATTCTGGGGGTTGCTTGAAGGATATTGGGACTCGCTCAAAGAGTTGGTGGAGAAAGCAATCCGGTGGATTGGTAGCGATTGCCTCAAACACATTTTCTAAGTAAATTTAGTTCATTTAAACAAAAAATTTGAGATTTAGGGGTCAAAAATTCATCGGGATATTGGAACGGAGTTTCATAGAAGGATATTGGGACTCGATCAAAGAGTTGGTGGAGAAAGCAATTCATGTGGATTGGTCGCGATTGCTTCAAACACATTTTCTAAGTAAATTTAGTTCATTTAAACCAAGATTTGAGATTTAATGGTCAAAAATTCACCGGGATATTGGAACGGAGTTCCATCTATTCCGGGGGTTCATAGAAGGATATTGGGACTCGCTCAAAGAGTTGGTGGAGAAAGCAATCTAGTGGATTGTTAGCGATTGCCTCAAACACATTTCCTAAGTAAATTTAGTTCATTTAAACAAAAAATTTGAGATTTAGGGGTCAAAAATTCATCGGGATATTGGAACGGAGTTCCATCTATTCTGGGGGGTTGCTAGAAGGATATTGGGACTCGCTAAAAGAGTAGGTGGAGAAAGCAATCCGGTGGATTTGTCGCGATTGCCTCAAACAAATTTTTTAAGTTAATTTCGTTCATTGAAAGCAAAATTTGAGATTTATGGGTAAAAAATTCATCGGGATATTGAAACACAGTTCCATCTATTCGAGGATTCAAAGAAGGATATTGGGACTCGCTTAAAGAGTAGGCGGAGAAAGCAATTCGGTGGATTGGTCGCGATTGCTTCAAACACATTTTCTAAGTAAATTTAGTTCATTTAAACCAAAATTTGAGATTTAATGGTCAAAAATTCATCGGGATATTGAAACGGAGTTCCATCTATTCTGGGGGTTTGTTTGAAGGATATTGGGACTCTCTCAAGGAGTTGGTGGACAAAGCAATATGGTGGATTGGTCGCGATTGCCTCAATTACTTTTTCTAAGTATATTTAGTTCATTTAAACAAAAATTTTAGATTTGGGGGTCAAAAATTCACCGGGATATTGGAACGGAGTTCCATCTATTCCGGGGGTTCATAGAAGGATATTGGGACTCGATCAAAGAGTTGGTGGAGAAAGCAATCTGGTGGATTGGTCACGATTGCCTCAATTACTTTTTCTAAGTATATTTAGTTCATTTAAACAAAAATTTTTAGATTTGGGGGTCAAAAATTCACCGGGATATTGGAACGGAGTTCCATCTATTCCGGGGGTTCATAGAAGGATATTGGGACTCGATCAAAGAGTTGGTGGAGAAAGCAATCTGGTGGATTGGTCGCGATTGCCTCAAACAAATTTTCTAAGCAAATTTAATTCATTTAAACCAAAATTTGAGATTTAGTGGTCAAAAATTCATCGAGATATTGGAACGGAGTTCCATCTGTTCTGCGGGTTGCTTGAAGGATATTGGGACTCGCTCAAAGAGTTGGTGGAGAAAGCAATCCGGTGGATTGGTAGCGATTGCCTCAAACACATTTTCTAAGTAAATTTAGTTCATTGAAACAAAAAATTTGAGATTTAGGGATCAAAAATTCATCGGGATATTGGAACGGAGTTCCATCTATTCTGGGGGTTGCTAGAAGGATATTGGGACTCACTAAAAGAGTAGGTGGAGAAAGCAATCTGGTGGATTGGTCGCGATTGCCTCAAACAAATTTTCTAAGTAAATTTAATTCATTTAAACCAAAATTTGAGATTTAGTAGCCAAAAATTCATCGAGATATTGGAACGGAGTTCCATCTATTCTGGGGGGTTGCTTGAAGGATATTGGGACTCGCTCAAAGAGTTGGTGGAAAAAGCAATCCGGTGGATTGGTCGCGTTTGCCTCAATTACTTTTTCTAAGTATGTTTAGTTCATTTAAACCAAAATTTTAGATATGGGGGGTCAAAAATTCACCGGGATATTGGAACGGAGTTCCATCTATTCCGGG